>CAEFZX010022104.1:0-15000 GCA_903066825.1 Alfaro cultratus | reverse complement strand
TTACTTCTTTTCACACTTTAACATAAGATTGTAAAACTTGGTTAATAGGGGTCAAACCTTAAAGCACAACCCATTAACTCCATAATCAAGAGACAGACCTCACATTGTCAAAAAAAATATTATTTAAAGTCTGTTGAATTACCAACCAATGCATGATTTCAAACTATTGTATCAGTCTTCACTGGGGATATGCAACCTTTGTGATCCAGAGAGCCACTTTTGCTTTGTCCCGCTAAATAAAAGTTGTTTAGAGCCACACATTGTCCTATGACTTTCTAAAAATAGACAATGAGTAATTTTCATAAATATCTACTATTGCAGATGTCTTTTTTGAATGACAACTTCAATACTAAGCATTTGTAAGCTTTAAAATAAAAGAAAACATAAATCTAAAATATTACTTGTACTGTAAGCGTCATTCTGTTTTGCCATTATAGCATAAAAAATAAAATGCTGGAAACCTGCCTTGTTATCTGGTCCTTTATCATTTTAACCAAAGGTAAGATCCATTGTGAGATTCATCCATGGTTCCAGTGGTCTGCAAGTCAAAGGTTGCAGATGGTCTAGATGGTCTGAGCCAATCAAGATCCACAACCGTTCTGTCTGCAATTTGCTCTGATCTTGATGGTTTTTCATACAGGAGAAACTAAAGAAAACTGCTAGTTAAAACATGGGAGATATTAACCTCATCAGTTCAACCAAAAAGCACAAAAACCTGTTGTGCATGAGAAAGCCTTGCATTCACCAAAAGCATTTTTTTAAAGAGTGACTGTGTGGCTGAATTTTACATAAATGACTCAAAACTTTTCACATTGTTTTTGAACATTTTTTGTGTTGAATTTTATAATCGGTAAATATCAGCTATTGTTTCCATAGTTTGCTCATGGTAAAGGTCGCGCTAAGCCTCTAATCCAAGTTCTGATAATTGTCCCCAGCCTTGTGTTTAACAATGATAGCATCTGACCCAAGTTTAACTTTAACAATACCTCAAAGCAGGAACTCTCCTCTTGTGTCATCTGCAAATCCAATATTTACCTCATGTGAAACCCAGTATTGCTTATTTCTGGTATGTTGAGATTGTATCTGCCCTGATCTGCTGTGTCTTGGGGAAAAGGGGGGGGATCTGCCCTCGCTGATTTCAGATCAGATAACTCTTCTGTGGTGCCTTAACGCTAACCATTCATGTCATGTAAATGGATCTGTTTCTGGTTCAGTTTCTGGAGACGGGGGAGAGGCCTCAGTAGGTTTCCTCTAGCTGGGCTCCGTCTGCTTTGTTTCTTCCTGCAGGACCCAAACCTCCAACTTATCTACACCAAACCTTATAACATTTGGTGGGTAGACACGGCCATCAGGTGACATGATGTCATACCTCAAAATATTTTCTTCTTTTTCTCAATCTGCTCTTCATATTTGGCATTTTTACACGATTATGGCACAGCGTGGAGAACTGTAAATTAGATGCTTTTTTTTTTTTTTTTTTGCTTCATGGCTTAAAGCCTATAAGATGCTTGGATCATTTTGCTAAAAATTATGCCCAAATCATCACCCCTCTGGTTTCCTTGACAATTGGGATGGGATGTTTGTGCTTCTGTTCATTAAGACCAGATTTGTGCAGTTTGGCTTCATCCATCCAGAGAACCTTGTTCTACAAGTTCTGTGGTTCGTTCAGATGCAGATTTGCAAGCTCAGGTCATCCTGTCGTAGTTTGGGCTAAGCTATGGGTAATGTGTCAACACAGCACTGGTTTCGGATACCCTTTAATGGTTACAGAGGTCAAAGGTTGGTTACTTAAATAAAGTAAAGAAAAACTTATGAAATTTTTCAGAGAATCTAAATGTTAATGAAGTTAATGTCAGGTATTTGCAACTTGAAACTTAAAAAAATTAAGACTATTTTCAGTACACTTAGTCAGCTTGTTTTATTTTTTCTTAGTTCTTATTTAGTAATTATTTAATATTACAATTACTGACTAAGCACATTTTTATATAAAGTATCTTTTGTTCATTAAAACATCTTTTTTGCACCTATTTTTGAATTTGAGTTCTGTGCTGATCTTTAATTTGCCCAAACATCAAGAAGTAAAACAAACTGCACAGACGGTACACAGCTGCATTAGATTTTCACATATAGCGTGATAACTTTCTGAACGACGGTTCTGATTGCACTGCAGCGGTTGGTTGAGGTTCTGTTTGAAGGTAAATAGTCAGTCAGTTCGGTCCTATGCGGTGCAGCTCTGACACAACCCTAAGTCCCCCCTCCCGTTCCGTTAAGCAGTGAGCTGACCATCTGTTCAGGACAACAGGCTGTAACTTGCTGCCTAAAACAGTCACACTCCTGTGCGCAGACATAGACTGAAAGCTTAATCAGGAAGACAGAAAGCTCTCCCACTAGATCCTTCAGTTTAACATGTTCATATCAAAAGCTTTGCACTATTTAAAACAAAGAAAAGTTTCTCTCTTTGCTTTGGTATTTCTGCATTGATAGTAAAACATTGTTTTGTGCAGCGTTTCAGTGTCATGCGGGTTGTAGCAGAGTTGCTGAGGCAACACATGGCAGGTTGGATAGGGGCTGACAGGAAACTATCTGAACTAGGTTCAGCATTGTTGTCATTTCCCTGTTGGTGCCCTTCATGGTCGTCTGTGTGCACAAGCTATTTTTATCCCCTCCTTCATCTCGATTTCACGTTTTCTGCTGTGGTTGGTCTTTAATAAAGTATATAATTGGTTATCTTCAGGTGTTCTTAAAGACATATGAGCTATACTCCTGGTTTACTTATGCCAATAATTGTTAGACTTTCTAATGGTGATAAAGTATTCAATAAAACACACAATTTCCAATATGATGTTTGGTGTTGGAGGCAAACATTTGGCCACAACTCCAACTTGACTCCACCCTCAACACAGACTCCAATATGCTGGCAGAAGTATAGCAGAGGAAGCAGAAATATGTTTTTTAGATTATGAACATCAATCACATTCCTCCACAAGAACCCCTCCACCCCCAAAGAAAAAACATAGTTATAAAAAAAAAACCATTAAAATACTTGTTGTAAGTTTAAAAATTGGGCTGCACAGTGGTGCAGTTGGTACCACTGTTGCCTTGCAGCAAGAAGGTCCTGGGTTTGATTCCCGGCCCGGGGTCTTTCGGCTCGGAGTTTGCATGTTCTCCCTGTGCATGCGTCGGTTCGCTCCTGCTTCCTCCTACAGTCCAAAAATATGACTTTCAGGTTAATTGGTCTCTCTGAATTCTCCCTAGGCTCCTTCCCCATCACTGAAATCAAAACAAGGACAACCAGTGGCTCTCAGCTAATTGAAAGATACCTGAGAGTTCAAAAGATGGTGTGTGACAGGCTGGTGTTTGCATTAAATACCCGGGATCCCTCTGTACAGGAGCACCCTCCAGTTTATTTATAACTTTAACCGCCAGCCAGCTCTTAAAGTACAGACAAGGGTAAATGCCGCTCATTTATGAAAACATAGTCACTGGGGGTGGATAACGTATCAGATGAAAATGTATGCATGTGTATAATTGCACAGGCCTTTCCCAGGCATATTCCTGTAATGCACTGAAGATTTAAATCTAATGATGCATAGGAATGTAATGTCTGATTTATAATAAAGTGTTGTGAAACAGTATTTTTTTTTTATCTGCTGAATTATAGCTTACAGTGTTATAAAAAGTAGAGATCATTGTAAAGTAATACAGTGCTTCATTCACAGAAGGTTGGAGCCTTTCCAATCAACCCCAAAGAACGTTAATCCTCAGTTATGCTCGGATACACTGCTTCTCATTGTTATCCAATGTGATGCATGAATTTGCCATTTGCAAATGCTTCTGCTATTTTACAGATGCTGCAAAGAAAAAAAGAGCAATTTATTATTTCATTGCGTTATTGTTGGCGACATTTGTGTGACTGATCTATCTCCAGCGTGATGATTAAAATCAGAATGGCAGAGAAATCTCCTCAGCAGCTGGGATGTTTTAATTTAACCCTGCCTCTTCCCATCTCTCTCTGTTGATCCCCTGCTCTCCCTATGATGCCCCGTCACTGTGCATTAAAGCGGGAACTTGTGAATGGCGTGATTGTGCGTGGCGCAAAGAGGATGGCAGCTGCTGCTGTCGGGGTCTGCGAGGAGCTTATGTGAGCGTTCGCAGTGGGTATGAGTGTTAATGGTTATCCCACTGAGCCTGATGACTTATCCTTTATCCAGTGTGAGTGTGCATGTTAGTCTCCAGCAAAATAATATGACCCCTTAGCAGATTACATAACAGCACACGAGGGCCACGTGTTATAATCTGGTGCATTTCGTAATCTGGTGGGGTGGAGTGGGCTGCGTAGAAATCCCAGACTGTAAATGAGTTTAGAGAAGTTCATTCATTGTAAAGATGTTGAGATTGTTCTGTGTTTTCTTTAGTACTATCAATCAATCAATAAAAAAAAAATAAAAAATTGATTAATCAGTCTAGCGCTGTGATTAATCACTAAAAGCTTAACTCTGTAAGCTTAAAATGTAAAAAATGCACATTTTCAAAAAATTTTTTACAAAAATGTTTTATTGTCTCAAACCACACATCTCAGTTTTCCAGGTTTTTGGTCATTTTCTTTTTGAATGTAATTCAGAGATGGTAATTGTAAACTAGTTTTCTTTAGTGGAAAAACAATAAGTAAGCAATAATTAAGCTACACAGTAGGTTGGCTTTATTCAAACACCCATCACAGTGTCTTCTGTTAGGTTTTTTTGGTAATAGTGGCCTTTATGTCATAGTAATCTGACAGGAGGGGGCAGTCAGAAGGCGGGCAAAGGAACCGAAAACGGGATTTGAACTCTGGATGTCCACTTAAATGTCCATAGCCTCTGTACATGGGGTGCCCGTTCTAACTGCGTTGTCTTTTTAAAGCAAAATTTGCCACTGAGCACACCACCCTGACTCTTCATGTTTGTGACTCTGCATTAATGAACGCAGTACAAGACCATGTAGCACTGCTTTGAGCTAAGTAACCCTCTGCAGAAGAGAGACTTTTAGGTCAAAATAGGTAATTTGAATAATCTACACCAGGTAATACTATACATTAAACAAGTTAAGATTAGTTGCAGGCGTAAATGTGTTGACATTGACAGCCCTAGTTTTCTTACAAGAACTTTCATACTAATTGTTACTGGTCTTTACCTTGTTATTCTTCTTTCTTCCAGTGGTGATGTCTTGAGATAGTGGTCTCCCCAGCCCAGTGAAAGACGTGCCAGTACCAGGCCTGCTGCCTCTAATGGGAGCTGCTGCTCCGCCATGAGTGCTCGCGATGGCGTTGGTGGCGTTGGTGGCATGGGCACCCTGGGCCGACGGCAGCGCTTTGAGAACTCAGAGCTCACCGTGCGCATCTATCCAGGCGCCCTCGCAGAGGGTACCATCTACTGTCCAATCAGTGCCCGCAAGACCACCACAGCCGCTGAGGCCATCGAACGCGTCATTGAGCGGTTGCAGCTGGACCGCACCAAGTGTTATGTGTTAGCCGAGGTGAAGGAGTTTGGTGGGGAAGAATGGATTCTGAACCCCAACGACTGTCCTGTGCAGAGGATGATGCTCTGGCCTCGCGTGGCTCTGGAGCACCGTCCGCTGTCTGGCGGCGATGATTATCGCTTCCTGCTGAGGCAGAAAAATCTGGATGGCTCTATTCACTACGGAGGCAGCCTCCAGATGTGGCTGCAGGTGACGGAGGAGCGAAGGCGCATGGTGGAACGCGGACTGCTGCCGCAACCCGATTCTCAGGGCGACCACGCCGATCTGTGCTGCCTGCCGGAGCTCAATGAGCGCTCGCTGCTGGACAACCTGCGCTCACGCTTCCGGCAGGAAAAGATCTACACCTACGTTGGAAGTATCCTCATCGTCATTAACCCTTTCAAGTTCCTGCCAATCTACAACCCCAAGTATGTGAAGATGTATGACAATCATATGCTGGGAGATTTGGAGCCGCACATTTACGCCGTGGCGGATGTGGCCTACCACGCAATGCTGAGGAGACAGAAGAACCAGTGCATCGTCATATCTGGGGAGAGCGGCTCTGGAAAGACGCAAAGCACAAACTTTCTCATTCATCATCTAACTGCCCTCAGTCAGAAGGGCTTTGCCAGTGGAGTGGAGCAAATCATATTGGGAGCCGGACCAGTATTAGAGGTGAGGAATACGCTTTTATTCATTGGTTTTGTTTAGAACAAGTCATTTGACAGGACTTGAAAAACAGCACTTGACTTGAGGGCTTAAGGACCTGTAGCATTTGGGGTGGGGAGTTGTTCTACTTTTTCAGGAATACTTCAGTAGAGCGTTCAAAAGACTGATTTTTTTAACTACTTCAAGTAATTTTTGGTGACTAAGAAGTAATCAAAAGATTTTTTGCTTCAGATGTCACTTTTCGATCTTTTTTTAAAACCAGCTCTTCACACGCTTTCACACATGAACTTTTTTCTTTTCAGTTCTTAGAACTTTAAGTGCCACTTCACAGTGATTGAAGATCCTGCAAAAATGTAAGACGCAAAGCAGCCACAACGTGGATTTTTTTTTTTTTGCAAGGTTTTGCATACGTTTTGTGAAACATGGTGGTTTATAATCGTGGTTGTAACTTCTCAAGCTGCTTTGTGGAACAAAAGTGGTGTTAGATGACAGCGTATCTGCAGGGTGAGGCCTGTGTGCACCAGTGTGGCTTGGTTCTTAGTCCCCTGTAAAACATGTGGTCTTGTGGTGTGCTCTTGCTGCATCCTGAAGAAGTTTGAGAGTGTTGTGCTGGTGTGTGACCTAAGTCACGGTGCGGTCGTGGGAGTAAGGGGAAGGCTTGTCTTGGGAATGTGCTGCTTCAAGATTGACTGGTGCAGGTAGTTTTTCCAAATCTGCTGCATTTGAGTCTCATCCTTAGAGGTGTGGCGGTACCGGGGATATGAAAAACTCAAGAAAGGCTTCACATTTTAAGAGTAGTGTTAGGAATTTAGCACTTGTGAATTTGACTCCTTCTAAAATTACTGTCTAGTTCCCCTTGTTTGTTGCCAGAACTTTGGAAAATGGATGCTAGCTATTCTGGAATCTCTGCAGTCATAGTTTACACAGTGCTTCTTTTTGCAGCTGCTTCCACACATAACATTAGTTACACATTGCTGCTTTTCTTGCCTCTGTCTCTTGTTGATCTTAACTGGCACAAAGAAATTTAGTACAGTTTCTGTCCAGCTGTGTGGGGATTATTTGGAGAACAGAGGAGCCTTATCTGCATGCAGGCTGTGAATTATCAATGGTGTAGTTCTAGATTCTTGTTTTTTTCTGCACCATGGAAATAGAGTCTCAAGGTGGATGTTGTAGAGGCCCAGCCTCTGTGAAGGAAACTGGTTGTTTTCTCATCACTCAAGACATTCCACTCATATTCTTCTTTTTTTTTTTTTTTTTTTCCTTCAGGGACCTGCAACTATAGTTCAATCCGTTTCATAATCTTTGATGGGTACACAACTACACATTGTTTCTTTGCCCGGCCAAATTCCTGAGAGTTGCACAACATTGATCAATGGCATGCATAATGCTGCCTGTATGAAAAGGCAAATATGGGTTGTGTTAAGATTCTTTCTATATGTCGCAATGGGTTGCAATGCCTGCTGTCACAGCTCCTGATTGCTACATGTTTACTTTTTGTCCACTTTTTAAGAATGAGGCGGTGTTGTTTCTTTGAGTTCAAGCAGCTAAGAAGGAATTTACTCTTGACTGTTTCATTTTATTCATGGCAATTCACAAGTTCACTGATCTGGAAAAGCCTTCATCTTCTGTTAAATGCTGCAGTGACTTTTTTTTCTGGTTTAAAAAAACCCTCTCTCTGTACTGGGTCTTTCACCAAGATAATGATCCCATTAATGTATTCTCTCTTTAAAAAATAAAACCCAAGTTAAAATAAGTGTTTTGCATCAATGTCAAGTTGAAACTATGATCTCAGAAGCCAAGGTCAAAGGTAACCTAAAAGACAACAGTTCAGGCAGCAGGTAGCTCCACTACTGCACACTTTATTGCTTTCAGTTTGGTAAATACAGTCTTGAGGAATGCCATTGATGTGTGTGACTCTCTGGTTAATGTGTAAGCACATTGTCTTAATCCTCAATGCCTCAACACGAGTGAGTAGCTGTGAGTGCAGAGGAGCTGCCCGTAATTGTTTGCACAGTGAGATTGCATATCTGCCCTGATGGTGATTGATGCCAAGACTGGAGCTGCTGTGCTACTGCAGGGAGAGATGGACGGCATCAGGGCAGGAACAGTTTACGTCTGTGGGATCGTTTGTCCATTTGCCTCTCTGAGGCTTTTTTTCTTTTGTTTTAAGGACGTGCCATGAGAGTGTGGAAGATTTATTAAGCAGTGTTTTCATTGATATTACAAAAATCTTATTTTAGAGTGCGTTCCTTATGTAAATTTAAAAAATGTTACCTCTAATCTCTGCATGTAAAGAGTAGAGATGATAGGAACATTTTTTGATATTGATATCTGATCATTTTATTGCTGTTATGGCTGATGAATGTGATATAATTTATTTTTTTACCTCAGTGCTGACATTTCTTTTCTGCATCAGTTAAATCGTAATCCTGTGAAGCATAACTATTACCGTCACATGACCAAACAAATATCACATGGCCAGGTCCTTCCCTTCCCTCTCCTGAAAGGCATACACAAATGGCAAGGTGATGGAAAGAAACATGAATTGTTTATATTTCCCCAGTTTCAACAAAGCAAAACATTTTTAATTTGTCAAAGCCTCTTCCATCTTGTGTTGTACATTAAACATTTTAAGGAAATTCATGTTGAAATAAATAATTCATGAAGAAAAATGTATATGTAATTGTAAGAGATACCAAACTTGTTCCTCTACTTTACTTCACTACATTTTTTGGTTTTGCTTTGTCCTCCAGAATTAGTGGAGAACATGCTTATATCTGGGGTTGAGGCAGGGTCAGATTGTTACCTCAAAATGACTCATTATCTGCATGTAAACAGTGTCACAGCAAAGCAAAGCCAACATTTACACATTGAGACCTAAGTTCATTGAAAGACATATTTTTTAAACCCAGGATAGAAAATGTCACTCATAAATAGGGGTTTATTTTGGAAACCGGCCAACAGTTGGAGCTCTTTGTCGAGATCCTGACTCTTGCTCCAGAGTTTCAATTATTGCAGCTGAGAACGAGATGAAAACATACTTTGTAAGAACACGTTGTGTTGATTAAATGAACTCGGAAAGTTTCGGCATTCCTTAAACACAGTGATTATTCCAAATGTAGGCTCTTAGAAGTCTGACAGGCTTTAATTTCAGCAAAGTCCCAGAGTCATAAAGTGATTTTTGCTATTCCTGCCTCGAGTTGAACAGCTCTGGACTTGAGCTGACCCTGTATTCTCAAGACAAATGGAAGCATACGTGAAATGTGACAAATACTTCACACATTTTTGCTGTTGTACTTATCAGTGTTGAGCTTTTTGTGGCAGTGTCGTCTGAAATGACGTTAAGCCTCTAGTATCGGTGACTGCCTGCATATACAGTAAAATGTACTGCTCTGTATTGTTTGGGTTGGTTTTATCTTCTATTGTCTCTGTTGTGGGACTGTTTATTCATGCAGAATGTCTTCATTCATTCTCAGAAATGGACCTCATGAACAAAAGCTTTGTGTGCTTCTCTTCTCAGTCTACATACGTTTGAGCCCTGGCAAGTGGGAAGTTATGTTTTTAATGTATCTGCCTGGTATTGTCTTTTGTAAGTTTATCATGACCTGCTGTTCAACAACCAGCCGCACTTTGAATTCTGGTGTCAGCTTTTCAGGTGGTGGGATGGTTGAAGGCGTGGCTGAACAATAAATCTTCTTGGTACAAAGTGCACGTTCTGGATTAACTGCATTAGTGTGAGGCCATCCTGGATCCCTAATATTTAAATAGTGGACTGCAGAACCCTCTGCAGTTCTTTGGTCTGCAGTGCCAGAATCTTCAGATGTTGTCTTTAGTAAATGTTCAGTACTTGTATGGCAATTTATCAAGTCCAGAGAACCTCAGAGCTTCACACTACATTTATTGACCCATTGACACAGACATTCATATTATTCACACACTGATGCAGGTGAGCTACTACATTGTAGCCACAGCTGACCTGCACCGGCGCCCAAGGTCACAACAACAACTGAGATGGATTGGGGGTTCAAACCTGCAAGACGAATTCCCAATAGGTTTGTGGCAAGTCAATCAGCTTGATGTCTCGATTTTAACCGGTCCAACTCCAGTCTTTTCTTTTTCAGCCATTGTGGTGTTTGTTTTCTGCTTTGTCTTGTCATCATTGTAATATTGACCCATTTTTGGCCAAGTTTTAGGATTTGGCTGTAGAATATTTTGGTACACACGGGAATCCATTGTCGCCTCAGTGTCTGGTGCACCGGTCCTCTGGCTGAATGACAAACCCGAATCACCAACCCTCCATTCCCATACTTGACTGTTTGAGGTGTTTGTTCCCAGCTGTGACATTTCTAGTACGGTGCTCTATGCAAACAACATTGTTTCTGAAGTCTTGTGGTTCATTTAGGTGCATCTTCGCAAGTGTAAATTGTCCTTTTTGCTTAAATAAGACACTTTCTCCTGGAAGCCCTTTCAGGTTCGGATATTATTTCTAAGACTTGGGAGGTGATTGTAGTATTAGTACTGACTGTGTGCATGTTAGGGAATCCTCTCTGGGTGAACTCAAGTACTAAGCTGTTTTGATAGACCCCCTTGGCCCAGTGAGTTCTGGAGCTCCTGTTGGGTTCCTTTGTGTTCCCAGCCAAAACAAATATCCCTGGTGTGAGTCATCCCAGGTCAGCAGTTTCATTGCTCAGCATCTACTTCAGTTCTTCTTCAGTATACTCTTGCACTAAGACAGAGATGCACTCATAATGCAGGCAGTCCAGAGGCCTCACTATTACCAGGAGGAGTAGTGTTTTAATATGGGTTTTCCCCTAACTGGGTGAGGTCAAATAAGATTTACCTCAGGCTGAGATGGAGGAAAGGGCATCACAAGAGAGATGGGGAATGTAAGAGCCTGGATTATATTTCTTATTTGTCAGAGCTCTGTGTTTTATTGAAGTTAGATTATTGGTCTTTTATGTACTTGGGCTTTTTCTAAAACAAAGAAGTTAAATAAGAAACTTAAAACCAAGTTTTTCTGCTATCTGGACTGCATTTGAAACTGCCTTGCAAAACACAGAACCCAGAAAAGTTTCTGGAACAGTTGGGATTAGAAAAGATAAACTCAACACAGCTGATGTCTTTTCATATTTTACAGCAAAATATGGCAAGTCATGTATCGGCTTGTTCTGATTTGTATTTAAAAAGCAAATGGTATGATAATGGGTTTATCCCCAACTCGATAAATATTTAAAGAAGTTGGAAATCAAACTGGCAGGAAATCTCAGTCATAATTTGAGAAATATTAATAGACACATTTTTGGAAATTGTGTTGCATGGCAACAGCAAAATGTGAGCGGTCAAGATGGAAATGTAATTCCTTTTTTCCCCTACCACATTCATAAGCATTTTACCAAACCTCTCTGCTAAATTTCCAGCTATCGACTGGGGAATATGATTCCGTCTCAGTTTATTCTTACATAACTACTGATATACATTGTTCAGTAACTACGTCAAGTACAGCACAAGTGAACATGAAAGGTGAGAGAACATGAGACTAATTCTGTCTTCCTGCACCTTCTTTTTCTAGATAAAACACTTTGATTCACAAAAACACCCTGATTTATTATGGTATCACTGTTGACCAGCACTTGCATTAGTAGAGAACTGCATGTTAAAATTGACAAGTCTGAGCGAGTTGTCATTCAATCAATGGAGGCCACAGAAAGCCAGCCATAGGAAGTGGGTGTTGACACCAGTTGATTACATATTTTTGAGTAAAATTATAGTGCTATGAGCTGCACAAACAGTTTATTGTTGGTTTCCTGTTGTACTTGGGAAATAATGTTTTATTTAATGAAAAACACTCTTGTGATGTTGCAACAACTTAAAATGTTTAAGTTCCTTGGTATGAAATGCTCCCAAAACCATCAAAGAAACTACTACTGAGTCACCTTATCGTGATAAACATAATCTGTTTTTATTATCTGGGCATTCGTTCCTATTGCTGATTAGATTGGATCCATTACTCAGAGATGAAGTCATGGCTCAAACTACTTAGTCTGCAGATAGACATCCAATGGAGGGCTTACTGAAAGAAGTGGAAATCTCCACTGTTTCAACAGTTCAAGGGAAATTTTCACCTGGTGAGTCCAAACTCTTCTTTCGTTCTTACTACCTACTGAAGTTTCCCAGCACTCTCTTGTATAGTACTTTTACAGTAGTGGATCTGCTAAATGTGGTTTTTAACACATTTTAGTTTGCTTTAATCTAAACTTTTGACTCACCTCCATTCCTGATCGGGACATAAATATGGTGAAAAGTGCTTTATCTCAACATGTTAAATGATTCCTACATACTCTTAAGAAATGCTCTGTTGATTAGAGTTCCCATTAGTATTGTATTAGCGTTATAGTCTGGTATTTATTTGTAGATTACTGTTGTTTTTCTCTTGTTTCACAGAAAGGACCTGTTGAAAGATTAGAATCAGGTTCTAATAAATTACCTGGACTGATGATGACTTAAGCTTCCTATCTCATTTAAATGATTGTGTCCTCCTGCTGCTCTCTACAAACCTGGAATCTGTCATGACTCAGACTCATTAAGACAAATCCCAGGAAATGACTGGACATGACTCAACTTCCACATCAAAAGAAACTCTTGAAGGAAACCGAAACAGAGCAGTAAAATCCTAAAGGTCCCAGTCATGCCTCGAGTAAAGCTGGTATGCCTCAACAACATTTTCTATAAATGCTCTTCCTTCTTTTGTGCTATAAACATAAACACTAGTGATCTGTAGAAAAACAGAACCATGACAAATAACAAGGCATAATAAAGCTGCTTGTAGTCTACATGTAGATCAAATTATGTTTAAATTTGGCATTTCCTTCTGGGTAGAGATGCACCAATCAGCCAGAGATCTGGAGGTCCAAACATTAAATATTAGAAATGTTTTCTGTTGATAACATAAGAAGTAAAGATGTACCAACCAGGAGTTTCCAGATAATACCGACTTTCTGTTTTTGTTGAGGTTTAATCTGGCCGATTGTATTTTTTTCTTCAAAAATTGATACATTTGAAACCAGAGGTTTACATACACACACTCCTTTTCTAATCAGTGTCTGAAGTTAAATCAGACCAAAATGTTATTTTCTTAGGTCAATTATAATTACCAGAATTATTCCTATTTGCTAAAGTAAACAATGAGAGATTTAATAGTTTCGGGTTTAAGAAATGAAGGAATTCCAACATTTTCCCAATTTATGCATTAAGCCACATGTCGCTAATCCTGGATGTTTTTTTTTTTTTTTGGCTCAAAAATAATGCGTGAAAGTTCAAGCTGTGGATTGGATTGGAATCTGTAATAATGGATCAGCAAACGGATCAAAGAAAACTGGAAGTCGCTTTCTGAAAGGAAAAGCTGACTGGTGCATCCCTGTGTTCAGGGTGCTTAGCTTATTGTAACCCAATATACATATTATTTAGAATACCTTGTTCCAAACAATGAAAACGTCTCGTTCTTATTTCACCACATCTTCATTTAAGAAAGCCTGCAGCAAATTTATAAATGTGTACATTTTGCAAATGTAGATTCATTTCGGAACCTTTGTTCTTTCCTTTGTTTTATACAAGTATTAATTTCTATTTTTGCTGTTTGATCAGATGCTATTCACAATAATTCAAAGGCAATGACTTTTAACAGGCATGGTCTGCAGAGTTACAGTGTTTCGCATTTCGTTCAGTTGAAAAATGAAGAATTCAAGCAGCTGCAGCTGTAGCTTTTCACTTTGTGTTTATCTCTGCACCCCAGTGCCAGGCTCTTTTTTTCCCCTGAAACTGTATACAAAAAAAAATGGGCAAGAGCACATAGTCTTCCAGCTTTGTCATCCCATCTGTTGTATAAGGCACGACTATGCTCAGTGGCTACATGAGGTCAAAGGTTACTGAGGGGTTTGCTGCTGGATTCAGTAAT
Organism: Alfaro cultratus; assembly: GCA_903066825.1. Classification (NCBI taxonomy): domain Eukaryota; kingdom Metazoa; phylum Chordata; class Actinopteri; order Cyprinodontiformes; family Poeciliidae; genus Alfaro; species Alfaro cultratus. The sequence goes on along the minus strand of CAEFZX010022104.1, from coordinate 887 downwards.
GCTCTTATGGTGACTGAGTTTAGTTTGTGTTTTGCCCAGATTTGGCAAAAGTTGATCCACCATCTAGATTGCTGGCCTGCCATGTGCAGAGAAAGTACAAGTTGTTTAGAGCAATAGTGCTTCTGGAAAACAGTGGCTCACTTTAGTGATAAACGACTTAACTACAGTTAACTATTTCAGCTGCTCTTATTTTCAAAAGTCCTTATTTTCTATGCAGCAAAAAACTTTCTTTAAAAGATTTCCGACTATGGAAATAATTTGTATCTTCTGTCTGTTCTCACTACCTTTTTGGGAGAGAAACACGAGCTTATTCATCTCTTTTAGCTCTGCTGGCGTTTTCCAGTCAAGTTGCTCATCGGCAGCTGTCCGACAATGTGCCTGTTTGTTTCCATTCACAGGCTCTTCATTTATGCTGCGGTTTGCAGGTGCTTCGTCAACATCGTCCCTTCAATGTCCCAGTCAGCACCTGCTGTCAGCTGTCCTGACGCCCCACTTGCACCTGCAGCAGCGCCTCACACTGAAACGAGACGCAAAGAAAAGCCGTTATTTTAAATGACGTAGAAGCGGTGACGCCAGATGCAATCATAGTGGACTCGCTGTGATGTCTGGAGTCCTTAATCAAGAGATTTTTGCTGCTCTTACTACCGCTAGTTGTGATTAAATTTTTCTGTGGAAAATTTGGATGAAATCATAGTTTTGAGTCATAATTCACATTGGTCATAAGATAGAACTATTGATAATCTCTTTCCTTTACGAAAGCTCATGACCATGTTGCTCTTAAGTAATAATTTCAAGGATTATTTATCCAAAGAAAAATGGTTTGAGTAATATATACACAGTATTTCAAATACTGTTGTCAGCTTCTGGGTTTGAAGATTGAGAATAAT
>CAEFZX010022103.1:0-92967 GCA_903066825.1 Alfaro cultratus | reverse complement strand
ACACCACAGATATATTTATATATATATATAGATATATATATATATATATATATATATATATATATATATATATATATATATATATATATTTATTTAAATGATCACAAACAAATTTTTTATTAAACCAAATTACTGTATTGTGGCATGTTTGGTCTTCTATACATGCAGGCAGGATGATGAAAAAAGAAAAGCTTCATAGTTGAATAAGCTCCAAAAACAAACCAACTAGTGGTGGAAAATCTAACAACGGAACTGAAGAAACCAGTAAGCACATGAGAGAAATGAGATGGAAACCAGGTGAGCCTAATTGACTGACTGGCGACAGCTGTCAGGAACGGAAAGCTTTGGGGAAATGTTCAAACTTTGAGAATAAGTAAACAAGATTAACAGTACAGGGCTGAAACCAACATGAAAGACTTCACAAAAACAAACCATGACACTGCGTGGCTCTCTGCTTCATTGTCCTCCTTATCTCAGCAGCTGGGAGGAGTGAAATGGATTTTCTGAGAAATCCTCAGTATTGATTCCACTCTTGGTTCGGCAGGTCGGTCCCGTGGAAACAACCGATCAATTCCCCTTTTGCTGATTTAGCAACAGAACTTCCTGGTTTTGTTGGAACATTTTTTTGGCCAGACTCACGTGATGTCTCGAAAGCGATACCAGTTTTATTTCCATTTAAAGTTCCTTCATTTCACCGGTGTTTTGCGTTGAGTATCATTCTATAGGGAGAACATGAAAGGCGACCAGGACACCAAGGAAACTAGTCCGGATTTTGGTAAAGATGTTCGGATCCAGACTGACATCCCAAACGGGGAATGCGTCTCGGCGCACCCGACGCACCTCTACAAGAGGCGCTGGGTGATTGTGCTCCTGTTCAGCGCTTATTCCCTGAGCAACGCTTACCAATGGATCCAGTACGGAATCATCAGCAACATCATCATGAAGTTCTACAACGTGGACGGATTCGCTGTAGACTGGCTGTCCATGATCTACATGCTCGCGTACATCCCCTTCATATTCCCGGTTACCTGGCTGCTGGAGAAGCATGGACTGCGCTGCACAGCGCTGGTGGCCAACGCGCTCAACTGCGCAGGGACGTGGATAAAGGTGGCCAGCGCACGACCTGACCTGTTCTGGGTGACCCTGCTCGGACAGTCTGCCAGCGCCCTGGCTCAGGTCTTTATCCTCGGGATCCCCTCCAACCTAGCCTCAGTCTGGTTCGGGGCAAATGAGGTTTCCACCGCCTGCTCCATTGGAGTTTTTGGGAATCAAGTGAGTTGATGGGGCAACGTGGGGTAACATGGGCAAAAGGGGAAACTGTTTGAAGTAAACCTCTGACTGCGTGTTGGGGTTACTGTAGATAAGGGTGGGGGGGGAAGGTACATTTCTGCCAAACACCTCAGAAATGTTTAGATTGATCAGAAATTTTCTAAGAAAATAATCAAGGACAAGTTGAAAAGTTGCTAGAAAAAAAATCTGAAATTTTGAGATTTAAGCTCAGAAATTTTCTAGAAAAAAACAGACATTTGAGTTCAAAAAATCTAAAATTTCACCTTTTTTTTCATTCATTCACTGTGTTCATGCAGTCATCTTCAGTGCCTTTTTTCTGTTGTGGTGTGGTTGAAAAGGGGAATCTGTTTGAAGTAAACCTTTGACTGGGTTTTTAAAAAAAAATCTAAAATTTAAACTTTTTTTCATTCACTCTAATGCTGGATAACTCTGTTTTGGCTTTAAACACTCAATGTTTCGAGGTGAACCAGTTTATTTTATTAATCCCGACAAAAATTTTACTGCCATCCGAAGAAAAGCAACCCTCAACTATGATGCTGCTACTGTCATGGTGTACTATATGTTCATGCAGTCATTTTCAATATTTTTTTTCTGCTGTGGTTGTGGGACATTTCTCAGACAGCAACATGTCCTACAATGTAGCCAGGCCTGATTGTTTTCTTTAAAAGAACAAACTTCTATTATCATTTGAAGAATGTGACCATAAATTCCTGCAGCTTTGTTGTTGAGGTTTTGGCTGCCTGACCCGTTTTCTTGTCTTAATCATTTGAGGAACGTTCAGCTTTTTGTAGTCCCATATTTTCTCCATTTACTGTTTCTCTCAATCAGATGAAACTTGTTAATTTAACATTTGAATGACATAAAACAAAAAAGCGCAATGCAGCTTCTGAAGAAAATTCATTTTTTTATGCAATCAGTTGGTAGTTTTACAACAGTTTTTTTTTTTTTTTTTTTTTTTTTACAATTTCTCATATTTAAAATACAGAAAACGGATAATTGCCAGTATGCAAAACATTGCTACATTTCAACCCAGAACTATAATAATTCGCTCAGAGTGGTGTCCAACTTTAAAAGAGGCAACACAGTTTTAATACTAAACAACCTAAACCAGCCATTTCATGTTTAACATTATTTTACAATTTCTTATTTGATGAAACTTGGGCAGCTTCTGAGTTTTCAATGGGATTGAGTGAAATGCTTCATAAAACATGTGTGCTTGGTAACATGAGGCACTGCATAAACTGTTGATTAAATGATGCACAACATAGTTTAACTACCTGAGGGTTTTCTCTGGTAAAGGCGTTTGCTCATGGCGTCTGTTTGCCATCAGCTGATGCATGACTATGCTTACACGATTTTTGAAATTTCCCTGGAATTTGTATCAAGGTGTAACTTTATGTTACGGGGTACAGTCTGAGGCACAAGGTGGAGAGCTGCTTTTGTTTGCTAATTCTATGAGCGTATCCTGAAAAGCTTGTTTGTACTTCACACCACCTGCTTATGCTCAACAAGCTTATCTAGATTCTTAGATTACCTTTTTTCTTTTCACTTCTGGATAATTTTAATACTATTTTTTACCTAGCAAAAAACAGAATGTTTCTTCCAATAAAAACCAAACTTAAGTAGTTAATTTCTTTCTTTATTTATTTTTTGTAAATGAACAACCTAATAAGACCTGATCTGTCCAAAGTATAAGAAACGCATAACTCATTTTCTTAACACAGCTTTTACTTTTTACTTACTTGAATTTGATTTAAGCTAAATATTTTATGCTTCCTTTAAATCAAATTCAGATTGTGTTTTTTTTTATTTGGTAAAGCAATCCTGGACATGGTCAGCAGGTTATTTTAGGAAGACTGCTCAGGGGGGAAATGAAATGTCGCTGTCACCATCTTCTTCTTGTCCTGAGTATTTATGTGTACTGCTGTCTGTCTGTGCCCTCTCAATACAGTAGGGGAAATTTGGTAGTTTATTTTATAACACATCTTTGTACCCCCAATAAAATAGTGCAAGATGGCTTAAAACAATACAAGAACCTGTTACCACTTTTACAGCACATTTTGAATTTAGAATTTTTGTTTTTTGTAATCCTAGAACTGCTTCATAGACTAATTATTCTACTGTTTTTATTGCATTGTTTACACAGAAAATTAAACATCCAAACAGTTAAATAGTCCAGACTATGCACTTAGATATGAAATGTGCTATATCTACATGCACAATTTGGAAGCGAGTGTGCTATTTATCAGCGAAGTTTCTGTGAGACTGAAGGGAGTTTATTTTTACAGCCCTCAATCAAAATGCAAAATATACTTCTCTCACTGTCAAAGAAAAGTTGTGGCATCTTATTCAGCAGTGTCATTTTTGGAGGAGGGGGGAAATTGTGCGAGCAGTGGCTAATAAAGTTTTTGTATTTGTACTTTGGTATCTTCAGTAAAATCTGGGAATTTATGTTCATAATTCATTCTGTTTCCACTTGTTAAAATTGACAAGGATGTTAAAATCACTGCAGAATTACTAACTCAATAGCGCTCTATTCTATAGAGAAATACTTGCATTATTAAAAGTGACTCTTTTAGGCTGTGTGTTTCTTCTCTTGCCAGCACAAAAGTCTGAGAATGATGTTTGGTTTCCACTTACAGTCTGCTCCTCAACATGCACTCAAAATTTGGGCAAAATGTGCAGAAATTGAAATTCAGGATATGTCCACATAGTGAGCTGCATACCTCACTGTGGGGGTAGAGAATCGTTTTTGTATTTTTCCTGAAAGCTTATCAGTTTTTCTCTTATCTGCAAGACAAAAATGGGTCTTGGAAAAGTTTTGCATGTTATAGATTTATGCTTTCTGATCAAACAACTTCAGAAGTTTTTACTGCGTGAAAAAGACTCCTCAAATCTATTGTTAAGAGTGAACTTTTTGTTTTATTTCAGCCTCTTCTTTCACCAGTGTTGGACAAACATTCTGGTTGTTTTGTGGCTTAGGCCTTTAGTAACAATAAAAAGACACATTTTTGTTAATGTTCACTTGCTTTGCCCTCTGTCCTTGAATCCTATGCTTCCAGGTTTTATTGTGTGTTTTAATTCCTGCAAGCATTCAGGGAATTTTTCACAAAATCAATTTTATTTAATTTCTTTTTTCCGACATATGAAAATGCCAAATAGAAGCAACTCTTCTGATTGATTTTAATGCTCAAAGAAACCAGGAAACTGAGGAAAAATGTGAATTTTAAATAGATCTATACCTGCACTTTCTACTGGTTTTGTAATAATATTTGACGTCTGCTTGTATAAGGTATTTCCATTTTCGTTTTTTTCCTGCAGTTGGGTATTGCCATTGGGTTTCTGGTCCCACCCATGCTTGTTCCTAATGTAAAGGATGTAGACGAGTTGGCGTATCACATCAGATTCATGTTCTACATCAGTGCGGGTGTTGCAACCTTCATCTTTGTACTTGTGGTCATCGGTATGTAAACTCCCCCAAAAGGGCATTAAATGGGTTCTGTGTTGTAGCTCTGTTTACATTAATTTTCCTAAACCAATCTCAATTGTTGAGGAGATTGATTATTTGCACGACTATTTGTTTTGTAGTGTTTCAGGAGAGACCAGAGATCCCACCAACCGAGTCCCAGGCTCAAGCCAGGATTTCCCGCTCCAGTGATTACTCTTACATGGCCTCCATCTGGAGGCTGCTGTGCAACAAAGCCTTCATGTTACTTGTAATCAGCTATGGTTAGTCCCTCTTGCTTAAAATGTGTGAACACTGCCTTCACATGTATGGGAAACCCTGGCGAAGATGTGTAAAATCTTTCAATATAGGTTGTTTAATGCAGTAGCATAATGTGTGAAAACTTTGAAAATGTTTATTTTTATGACCCTCCTAACTGTCTCTCCACACTGTCATGTAAAGATAAACTTGTTTCCTCTTTCAGGGCCATTTGCCACAGTTCCATTTGTTTATCTGTTTAATAATTGTGCTGATATTTGATGGATATACAGGGATGTTTGGACAATAAGCTTTTTTCTTAGCCATTTGTTCATTCTGAAGATCACCACACATCTGCCTACCTTAAAATGGCATGTCCTCTTTTCTTTTTGAATAAAAGGAACAAGCAAACACTCATAGATTTTAATTTAATTTATTGATATTAACTTGTATATTTACTTTGTATAAGATGTTTAAGCTCATGGTATTTTGTTGCTGCTCCCAGTGAATGAATGAAATTAAAAGTAGATATTTATTTTCTGTAAATGTAAGCATTTTCAGTTTTCATTGGTCATTAAATTTGAGCTTGTATAGAAAGCTTAGTAAAATTGGATTTTTTTAAATGTGATACCAGTCTTTAAGGTTCCTTGTTTTAAAAAAAATACTTTAAATGTCAGACCAGTAATTGACAGTTATCAAGTCAATGTTTAAAGTTGCAAAAATCATTTGTCATAAAATGGTAATTAATCTAAAAACATTTTTCTACTACATTAAATGGGTTTAAATAAGGCAGAATACAAATGGCACCTATTTGAAATAAATAGCTTTAATTTTTAAACCTAATCCACTACAACTGAACTGTTTTTCTACCGTTAGTTCAAAATGTCTTAATATTTAGCAAAATTTCTTCAAATTATTTAAAATTGATATCAACATCCCCCAAATAAGAGTAGACCTGCTTTCCCACTTATTGGTCCATAAAGGCATAAATTACACAAATGGAACAATAAAATGCTTATAAAACATTTTCATATGAAAGCATTCTAGTCTGTAAATGATTCAAAAACACCAAAACAAATGGAAGTGAAAAGGACAGTTCACCTTTGGTCTGTAAAAGTAGCAGCAACATCACAGTAGCTGAGCTATGCTACTGTAGATAGTGATACCACGATGTTACAAAGTGTGATGGTATCTTTGTAGCACAGTGAAAGCTTTGTGTGCAAAGATTTGCATTAACGGACGTGTGTGTGTAAAAGAGGATTTTCTTTTTATTTTTTTGCCTGTGTGCAACTTATACTGGCTATATCTTTAAAAGAGGCACAAAAGATAGACAGAAAATAGGTTAGTAGGCTGTTGATGCTATATTGAAGTGAAAGGCTATGCACTACAATGTTGTTTGACTTTCAGTACAGTTGATGGTAGCTTAGATTTCACACCTTCATGGATTTCATTTTTATGTATAAACTTGGGGTTTCAGATTATTTGAGAGATTTTATGTAAAATGGCAGCCATTTTCTTTAAGTGTAATTCTGTTTTTTAGAGCTGATTATCTCAGAATAATAAAGGTCTCTGTTTTTTTGTTTTTTTTTTTGCAGGGTTGAATGTTGGCAGTTTCTACGCCATTTCCACACTTTTAAACCGAATGATAATTGATCGCTATCCTGTAAGTTCCTTTATTTTATTGCTGGGAATATTTTCTCTTCTGTGAAGCTTTCTTTGTCCTTTCTTACCACTGGTTGACGTTTTCCATGTTTTAACGCTTTTGTGCAATTCGTTTTACCACTGAACTTTAAAGCTTCAGGACAGCTGACCATTACAAAGATAACATTTCTGGATTTTAGGAGTAAAATAATAGCCGTGTCCTAAGAATCAGTAATGTTTAAGGTGTTTCACCTCAGGGTGAAGAGTTGAACGCTGGGAGGATCGGTTTAACCATTGTCATTGCTGGAATGGCAGGATCTCTCATCTGTGGCCTTTGGCTTGACAAGACCAAGACCTACAAGTAAGATCCTCCTCTAAATCTGTTTGTGAAACCTGATATTTGTAAAGGTAAAAGTGAGCCATGCTACCAGACATCCATGAGAAGCCAAAAAACAATTTAGCACTAACATCAACCACTGGGGGGATTTTTCTCCTACAAAGTGCCTTTTATTTAATTTCGTGTTCAGTTGGTAAGATGTGATGGCCTGGCTTATAACAACTAGATTTCAGCTGCCAGTAGTAAACATATTCACACAATCAAATACATCTGATGGCTACAAAATCAAAATATGGAGCTGACTTAAAAAAAAAAATCATTGCTCCTTTCCAGAATGAGGTTCAACCAGAAAAAGGTCAGGAACTAGTTGTTCAGAGTGTTGTAACCAAACTTGGAAGGTGAAAATATGGTATTAAAGATTTGGCAATAACTGCATTGTTGAGCTTTGTGAAATAAAATTCTGTCACTATATTAGTTTCACATAATCTAGTTTTCTGATTTCTGATTCGTTCAGTTTTGCGTGTTCGTTTACTGTTGGCGATAATAATTAGATAGCAGAAATAAACACAGTATATCACTCTTAAGTCTATAGTTTTTACATTTTGATTTGAATTACTGAAAGATCTTTTTTTTTGTCTAGTTTGAGAAACACTTGCAACCAATAATATTTAGTTGCTCAAGTTGAATTGAGATCAGCAAGAATCCTGCAGGACTGTCTTTATACTCTTTAAAGTAAAAAATGCTTGGTCTGCAGAGTTCAATGAAAAGAATGTCAAAGACCTTGAAAACCTTTAATAGTGAGGTTACTCTTGGGGCACTTGAAGCTGAATTTAAGATAAAAAAAAAAAGTATTGTTATTCTTGGGAAGAATTCTGAATGTTTTCCTCAAAGCAAGTGTCTCCTTTGTCTTCACCTGTTAGTGCTTCCTGTAATGAGGCACACAATCTATTGTGGCAGGTTAAAATCCTCAGATTCCTCACATGCCACAGTAAATGCATAACTGTCAAAGCAGTTTGGCTCAGGTTTACTCTGGACCCTCACATTGTCTTACTGTGTCAGACATTCACTGGACTTTGCTATATCAACCAAATGTTTTGCAGCATAATTTACGCATGACTGTGCAAGAGGCTCTGTTCTCAAAGTAAGCATGTTTTTTTTTGCAGAAAGTGCTTGGGATACACTTAAGAATAGTGTTTTTAATAGCAGCAATAGTATTAATAGAGGTATATTCTTTTTGGACTGCAAGCTAAATTTAAAAACTAAATTCCAAGTTAATGATGTCTTTAATTTTATCTAAAGATATACTTTATACCTTCTGAACCTTTTTTTGCCTATCTTTGTCTTGTCAAATGTTTAAGCCAATTTAAATGTAGATTTTAGGTATTTTTAAAAAAAAAAAAAAAACATTCTTAAACATCTTAGTATTTGAACATAGTATCATCCATCCTTATGAACATCCTATATTGTTTTTTTTCCATTGCTTCTATTGCTCTATATAGCTTATAATTTTAGATAATTCAATGCAAAATATGAAACTGCTAGTCATTGCATACGCTTGCTTATTTCCAGCTTTATTTCTGTTACATTGAATTTGAGGGCTTACTGTCAGTGAAAACCCAACATGAGCTCAGGAAATTGACAAAATATTCCAAATCTAAAAATTTGGGATATTATACAAGGATAAATAATTATTTCACATAAACGATCATCACTGACACCCTGCACCAGGTCACTGCTAAAGAAGCTGGTAGTTCAGTGTGCTGAATCAAAGATATTTAATGGAAGTGGAAGAAATAAGTGTTCAAAAACACAAAGGTGTGCATAACAGCAATAGCCTGGATAGGACTGAAATAAAAGCCACTCAAGTATTTCAGATTCTTGTTATCTGAACATCCTGGTTAGCTATGAGTTCTTACAGTTGGTGTGGATGTTTGGTATACTTATTACAATTCGTTTAAAACTTCTTACTCTGGTCCCTGCAGACAAACCACCCTGGTGGTGTATATCCTCTCTCTGGTTGGGATGCTGGTTTACACCTTCACCCTGAACCTGGGGCACCTCTGGGTGGTGTTCATCACCGCTGGATTTCTAGGGTAAGTAGACCAACTGAGCCGTGGATATACTATGACATGTTCAAGGACACTTGAGTAATACTAATTAAGGCACTTAGTATGTGGGCAGGAGCATCAGTACATCAATATAATTGTACTTGAGTAGAAATCCAAAAAATTACTTGGTTTTTGGTGAAAAGGCTAAGTAAGTACTGAGTAAATATTTGATCATAACATTCGATTTAATTTGAGAAACACAAAAAATCCCTCCATCAAAGTTAAAACTGACTTCTGTAAAATGACAGATATGTAACATTAAATAAGTGATTTCATAATTATCTCCCTTCAAGTTAATATTTAGTATGTGGATCTTGGGCTCCAGAGTCTGTGTGGATAGGCCTCCTAATGGAAGTGCCTGATTGAGGCATCATCCAGGCTACACATCTGGATGATGCAACTTTACGCTATAAAATAAGCTCTGTAAGCTCCTTCTGGCTGCATTGGGATCAGCTGTGAACAGCCTTTTCCAAGTCCAGCCACACATTCTCCATCAGATTCAGGTCTGGGCCACCTGAGAACCACCACTCAACAAAAGATCTCACTTTGACATAAACTCTAGATGTGTCTGATGCATTTTTGGTTTGTAACTTATTTAGTGACAACATTACACATGTATTCCAGTGAAACTACCCCAAGAGGAAAAATGCCACCTTTGCAATTATTGCTATTTTTGGTAAGATTATTAAGCTTATTGGTTTCCATAGGAATTCTTCTTTTTTTTTTTTTTCATTTCTAAAAAAACTTGTCCTACTATTCCATCAGTGAAGCAGTTTTGCATTTAATCGCATAATGAAGGTTGAAACTGTGGCAGAGCAGACTGTGATACTGACTTTTTTTAATTTGAGCTCCAGTTTCTGTTTTGATTTCTGCAGCTTCTTCATGACCGGATACCTCCCTCTTGGATTTGAGTTCGCAGTGGAGCTCACCTTCCCAGAATCGGAGGGAACTTCGTCGGGTCTCCTCAACTGTTCAGCTCAGGTTGGTTATTGGTGGCACTGATTAACTGCACACTTTCATTCTAAACACGTGACATACATTTACTTTTGGGCCATAAACATTTTTTATGTAATTCTTTTTGCAGATTTTTGGAATCATTTTCACCATTGGACAAGGAAAGATTATCGATAAATGGGGAACTTTACCTGGAAATGTATTTCTGTGTATTTTTTTGCTAATAGGAACAGTAATGACAGGTGAGACACGAACATCAACATGTGACTTTGCAGCCACAAACTACAATTTCTTTATTGGGATTTTATTGCTATAGACCAGGGTCTGAAACCTTTACAACCTAAAGAGACATTTTACTTAAATAAGCAAAAAAGCAAAATAATAATAATAATAATAATAATAATAATAATAATAATTTAAAGCTGCAAATGTCACAATGTTTTGAAAAAATTTACAACTTATAATTTCAGATAATTGATTATTTTTAAAGAACCACCATTTCAGTTCTATTTTTAAATTTTAAAATAAAGATAAACACAAACTTGGCAAAGAAGATGGATCTTTTTCTCCTGTGGGGACAGAGGAAAATGAAAAAGCGTATGGATTCCAACCAAATAAGAAAATCAAATACCAAAAACATATCACTAGTACTTTATGTCATTCTTCAGACTTTCTCTTATTTGAAACATTTTAAAAACTCATCTTCTTTCTGCTATTCAGTTATGCAGTGCTTTGTGTGGCTCTGTGTAAAAAAAACCCTACAAAACACATTAAAATCTTCAGTTGTAACATGACAAAATGTTAAAGGGCATGAAGTCTTCTGCAAGTCTGTTTTTTTTTTTTTTGTTTTGTTACTTCCTGTTCTCTTCTTTGAATGTTTGCTGCCCCCTGGTGGATAAATTTAAAAGAAATTTGTGAAAGTTGCTCGTGGGCAGTTTTTGCCATAAATATTGTTGTGGGAAAAAACATTATAAAATCCCTCAATCAGGTTTATTTTGTATGGTGTACACAATACAAAGAGCTTGTAAGACAATCAATAATGAAGCATTGAGTCAAGACGTAGGTTTTATACCAAGGATAAAGATTCAAAACATATGAGAAACAGTCTGGTTCTCATGTAGCTGCAGGAAAACAACTGCTAACCTTGTGTGTGTAACCCATACAGGTTCTTTCACAAGCACTTAATTTAACATGACCAGCAGGTGTTAATTTACAATAATTTTCCCACCACAATACGTTTGTTCTTCATATTTTCATACATAGTTAATTTGTGAAATAACTCTGATCCGTGTTTTGCCCAACGTTGACTGAAAATCAGTTGTCAGGTTACAAAATTCTTTTCACACTTAATTCAATTTGTTCAGGTTTTTTGCACACTAATATAAAGTTACAGCACACAAGAGATATTTATTTGTCACATTTGTTTACCTTTTAGAATATAGAAATCACCTTTTTTTTTTTTCTTTTTTTTTTTAATTGCATCAACTTTAAACATATAGTCTACCAGTATAATGCCTCTATTTCTCACAGGATTCATCAAATCTGACCTCCGGCGGCAGAAGGCCAATCAACAGGCTGAGGTGCAGCGACTGAGTGTAAGTACCTGTGTGAGGTGCTTAAGGTCTGAAATGGGGATCTTTCACCAGCTGCAGAGACCAGCCTGGCTTGGTCTCTGCAGTTTCTTCTGGCTGCTTGGCTCCAGTTTTTCCTCATTGCTACATCCTGCGGGTTGATTTCTGGGGTTTCTTTGCTGTGGGGGAGAAACTTTGGTGTTGCTTTGTCTAAGCCTTCAACAAAAAACACAAACCTCCTTCTTGCTGCTTACAATTTACAACAGATTGTTGTCAGCTACATGGTTATGTTTTGCTTCAGAAATGGCGCTGCTTTCCAAGCTTTCAGTATTGGTGCAGCTGACTGCTTTCAGATATTTTGCAATTTAGAAATTAAATCGCAAAATATCTAATATTTTGTGATATTTTTGTGACAACTCATTTTATTTCCAGCAAAATGAGCTGTTTGGTTCATTTTATTGAACTGAACAGATGTCATCCCAATGAATTGTGCAAGTCATAACATTTCAGTTAAATTTTCCATATGCCATAATTGGAATAAACCCTTAAAATACAAGCTCAATTACTAAAACAAACTTTACAGGGGTACTTTACTGTCATGTTATTCTAAAGACATAAAAAAAAGAGTAATACAAAATAATTTGTGCTGAAACAAAATGTATTGGCATCCAGCAGTTTTTCTTGAAAAAAACCCCTGTTAAATTTAACATTAATTCGCTGTCATCTGCAACTTGCATTTTAAAACAAGCAAGATTCCTTGTTTTTTTGTTTTGCTTAAATTTGAATAAAAATGCAGCTTTGACTTAAAACACCAGGACTCCTGCATACTTGTTGAACTTGAGACCAGATTCTTTTGTCAATGGCTTTCTAAAAATACCTGAAAACTAAGTTATTCTAGAAACTAATTTTGATCTTAAGTATGCTTCAGTTTCTTTATTAAAGTCTGTACAAAGAGCTTGGTGGTCTAGTTGACAGGCTGCTGTAGGTGGGTGTGCAGGAGTTTCTGGAGCAACTGGTGGAGGTAATATAGTGTGAAGGATAAAGGTGACCCTAAGGGTCCCCCAGATCTTTGATACTGGAGCTATGATTACAGCCTACAGAGTCCAAGACATCAGTGCGAGACTACGGGGCCACAGCATGCAACAGGAGTCATGACATTACCTCACAACTTCACAAAAATCTAAATGGATGTGACAACAAGGTAGGGTCATATGAACAAAAACTCCCTGAAACCTCAAAGGTATGAAACTATGGCAAACTGTAGCCGTCAAACCGATTATATTCTTGTTGATGCAAACAGAATTAGTTTGTGCTAAGTTTATTTGTATATCACATTTCATCAACAAGGGAGTTCAAAGGTGCTTTACATGATAAAAACAGTCACCAGTTCTGAAAACAAGCAAATGTATCATTTTGTCAAATGTCATCATCAATGCATATCAAATATATTGATCACTTAGTAGTCAAAGGCAACTCTAAAAAGGGGAGTTTTTAACCTTGATTTAAAGAAACTGTATTTCAGCAGTATTGCAGTTTTTTGGAAGTTTGTTCTATCATAAAAACTGAGTTCTGCTTCTCCATGTTTGGTTTTGGTTACTGGTAAACTTGAACCAGAAGACCTGAGTGGTCTGGAAGGTTGATACAGCAACAGGTCTTATATTTTGGTCCTAATCTGCTCAGTGATTTATAATCTAAAAAATAAATTTTTAAAGTTTATTATCTGAGCTACAGGGAGTCAGAGTAAGGATGTTAGAACTGGGGTGATGTGCACCATCTTCCTGGTTTTAGTGAGAATGCAAGCAGCACCATTCTGGGTCAGCTACAGCTGTCTTCTTTTCTTTCTCTTTTTCCCTTTTTTTCATAGGAAAAAAAGACACTATAAAGACACCATTGCAGTACTCAATGTGGCTATTGATAAATGAGTTTCTCTGCCTTCCTGGGACCATAGTCCTTTAATCCTGGAAGTATTCTTCAGTTGGTAGAAGGCTGGCTTTGTAAATCTCATGTGACTCTGAAGGTTCAGATCTGAATTAATCACTATGCCCAGATTTTGGATGTAGGTTCTAGTTTTGTATAATCTCCATAGTTATGGTAACTATTTAATGTTCTCCAAGTTGCAGTAGTGCTTATTGTCTGCCCATGTCTCTTCCAGAAGATGGCCAATGATGTTCAAGAAGGTATCCTGAAAGAGAGGAAGTTGTAAGGTGAAATGATGTCTCCTCAGCAAACCACAAAGAAAAGAAACAAAGTCTTAAGGGACATGTCAGCATGTGTAAACAAATAACTACAATGCAACATGCTGCTATGACTAGTGAGTATATGGATGACCAGGATGGACATCCGCCTTTGATTCTTTAGTATTAAGAACTGCTGCTCCTTTTTTACTGAACTGATGTGCAACAAAAAATCACATTAGTATTTAAAATGCAATTTCTAAATCAACCTTTATACGCGTTTGAAATGCACTTTCAGAAAATGCATCACTTACAGTTGAGACAGCTTCTAATTTTTTTACTCAAATCTGTTAACATTCCAATGGGTATTTTAGTAACAGATTTTCATTACTTTTTAGATATTAATTTAAAGAGTAATATTCAGTGCTTCCGGACACTTGTGCTGTGTCTAACTGAACTTAAGAATTTACTCTGGTGAAGGTACCTATTTTTGTTTTTTCAGAGTGATCTTAAATGTAGAGCATAACTGGGACGTCCTTTCTTTACGTAAAGTAAGATTCATATATCACCCATTTGCCATTAAAGGATCACCTGGTTGGTATTCTGCCAAGTATAAATACTGATTGATGCCGTGCATCAGAGTACACTCGCAGAGGTCAGTTTGCTCCTCATTTTACAAGAATATGTCTGAATTGGTTTTTTTTTAAATGTCTAGAAGATGAAGAATTTTGGCACAAAACAAGATGGATGAAAAAAGAAAACGTGCCATTTTGCACACAAATGTCTTCACTGCATATTTTTTCCAGAACAGAATATGTATATATAATATTTTAAGGTTGTGTGAATGGAGTTGGCACTGATTTCCGGTGCAACTTTTTTTTTTTTTTCCAGAAATTAATGTAGAATTTCAACTTGAATGTATGACATCATTTTCTACAGCAGTTGGACTGTCATTATGAAACTTTAAAAACCAGGGTGCATAAAGGAGCCTGGCTGGGTGAATAGATGGTTGAATGATGGAAAGAGAAATGAAGGAATGAAAATATGGGTGGATGAATATTGAATAGAGGAGTGGATTGGTACTGATGCATAGATCAAAGGATGGCGGGTAAATAAATGGACTGATGGGTTTATTGATTGATGAATTGGTACTAATTTATGAAAATAGAATATCAAATGGTGTAGAAATGACTTATTTCCTTTGTCCATGTTTTGTGGAAAATGCATACATAAAATTTTTTTGGGTTGGAATATTAGATGATTTCCACATTTAATCAGATCATTCTGTAGCTGTGAGAAAGTCATCGTAGAACTATGTACTGTAACACTGACAAACATTGACTACAAGCTTTTAGGGCTTTTGTACGTTGCACATTTATATTGGTGATAATAAATGTTTCTGGGCTGCTGTAATAGAGTTTTTTTTTAAATTTGCACTCACCTCATGGCTATATTTCTGAATCATTGTCTTTCAGTAATTTAAAGTATTTTTCAGAATTTTAATTTGCAAAAAATTTTTAATAATGGACATATTGGGGATTTAGGAAGCACCAGTAAATAAGACGGATTCAAATGACCTTGGAAAAACATGACATGGGAGACACAACAAAATACTAATCTACTAATATTGAAATTCCCATCAAAAACAAGTCACAAAGAGAGGTAAAACAGGTTGCATGAGGAGCAGTTAGTTAAATTGGGCAAAAAAACAAAAATTAAGCAGGCATAAATGAAACGTAAGGGGGATTTTAACACATTACGATGAGTTGGGGGAAGGAGAGAGATGATACAGATATGGTAACAAGAAAACAATACAGTAAATTACATTAAAAAAAGACATACTAAAATTGGATAAAATTCCAACCAATAACGCAAAGATTTAATATCTGGAGAACCAGCTCGGTTTCTTTAGGAATCAAATTTTATCAAACACCCAAGAATCCCCAGATAATTAACCTCAATATACTCTAGGTAATTGGGTATTTTGTGCCTACTTTAAGATAGATTGATCTGTGAATCATAAAGGACACAGGGTACATGTTTGAATTATATATTCATCAGAAGGTGAAATAAAACCATAAATGCTGGTAAAAATGTGAAGTTTAATTCAAATATCGAACAACATCGATGATTTCCTAAAAATAATGCAAAACAAACAATTACCTTCAGAATCAAGATGTCTGAATTGCTCTGCAGATAAATAGCTTTCTTATTGCAAGTTCATAAAACCTCACATTTGTTTCAGAGGTAAAAATCAAGAAACGACTACAGTGGGTGTGTGTAAAACACTTTTACATTATGTAGTGCTTTGGTAAGTCTGAACTAATAAAAAAATAGAGATGAAGTGAAAACATTATATACCATATTACTATGTGGCTTAATCCTTTTATAATATTGCTCCATTGAATGTTAGTGGGGGTGTAAACCCAGATCACCCCCACTACTGCACTGTCAACAATAATATATATATTTATACAAAGGATGTAAAGGGTAAAATACAAAGTCTCAAAAAACAATTTACATGTGAACTTCTTCTTTCATGATGCAAAAGCTGGCACACAATTACTGGTCCAAGCTTGTGTGCTGGTGGCGGTTTCAGCCAATAAGAGGAGGAAACTAGTTTCGCTTCTTCTGCCGTGCCCCCAATTCTTCCTGAGTCTCTGGAAAACACTGGAATCCAATGAGCATTCCTATGATGGAAAAACCTGGGAAAAGCAAGTTAAGATGTGATGCTTTTCAAATGAATAAATATCCAGTAAAAGTTTCAAGCATAAAATCCTAAATATGAGGCAATTACCCCCCATACTCACTTGCAACTATGAGTGGTGCCATCACTCCAATAGTCAGTGGTGCAGTTTTGTAGACAAATGCTTCCGACAGAAAGTGACCCAGTGCCAATACAAATGTCCATAAAGTAATGTGATACAACCTGTATAAGCCAATAAGTATTAATATGATCATAAGATTGTAAACCAAGAGCATGTAGGAGTTTTAAAACATAACCGGATAGCTTACGTTCTGTTCTGGATGTCAATGGCACAGGCACAGCGGATGATTGACGACAGCAATGTCCAAATACCAAATGTTCGAGCTTGGAGACCATTTACTAGAATAAGTAGAGTAGAGAGGGAGGCATAATAAAGCAGTTAGTATATGTATGAATCTTTTTAAGCCCGTTTTTGATAAGCTACATGATCATAAAATAAATCTTTTGCCAATATAAATCAAAAATAAATCAACATTTACCAGTTCTATCTCCTTCTAGGTGGTGTCAACCCGCTTGGTGGAAATGACTTTAGAGATGTGATTCTTGTAAACGTTTAACAGTTGCTGACATCAATCCGAGGATATTTTTTTTCTACTCCCACTCTCAACCAATTTGTTTGAGGGGTTTCTTGCATGTAAAGTCCATTTCAAATCAAGATCTGTGCTTAACCTTTTTACTCTCACTATAAATGTTCTCAAATATTCTGCTCTGATACTTGATGTTAGATTTTATAATGGCCTGCTGGTCCAGATCCCGAAACCGTGACACTTCCAGCTCCATGCTTTTCAGTATGAGGTTTGTTTCTTGTATTTGGTTTAAGCCAAACACATTTTCTGTTCTTGTTTCCAAAGATAAATAATTCAAGTTTATACTCAAATGTCCATATTTTTCCAGAAGTCCTTTTCTTGCCTACATACCTGTGGACTTTTGAATCAACACCAGCAAAAGCATGTTGGTTTTGTGATATCTTAGGGTTTTTGTAGACTTCTTTTAGCATTTTGCTCTCTGTTCTCTGGGTGAACATGCATGGAAGACCAGACCTGGGCATGTTGGCAGTTGTCTTAAATGTCCTCCCTTTGTGAACTAATCTCTGTATTGTGTTATGTCAGATTTCTAATCGTTTTGAGTTCCAAAACCCTTTGCAAATGCATAAGCTGCCCAAATTATCCCAAATCAGAAATCAAATAGATATCAGAACCTCTAAATATATTAGAAAACACACGGGGTGTCCTAATTTTCCCACCTGACATTATAAATACTCACCAAACTCTGGCGTTCCCGTGTACAGTTTCTCTGAGAGGAAGCTGTGGTCCCTGAAGCTCTGCACGGTGTTTCCCATCGCGATGACGGACACCATCACCAGCCAGCTCCGGAGGACGTTCAGAAAGCGGCTCATATTTGCTGTCAATGACGCACCTGTCAGAGAGTCTGTCGACTCACGGTAGCCCAGGAAAGCTCAGACCGCAGGAGCAACCGAGCGGCTTAAAACACACATTCAAGGTCATCTGTCAGGAGATTACAATCATTAATATCTAAACAGACTAATATTTTGTGATTTCGTCAATGAGGAAAAAACAAAGAAAACCATAGCTACCCAACAGCGATAACCAGACTACAGCGTCATCATGTTTTTAAAACACAATCTGGAAAGACTAAATACCAAAACCACCGGTGGATTTCAGCCAACCGAGTATTTAGCTACATTTGAAACGGTGACTTTTCCCCAACCTTTGCCCACAGGGTAAGCCAATAACAAGGCTCCAAAAATGGCTCCATTTAATCGAACCATTATTATGATTGGTCGTCCTAAAACTCAAGGTACCGCCCATTTTCTCATGCGGACCAATGACAATTCACCCATTCTTATATCGTGTAGACAACAAGTTAGTGTTTCTAGACAGGGGAGGGGCTAGTGGATGTTACTGCAGATTTTATTACACTGTAACAATTAATTGCATAATTTTGGGTTTTGGTTTGAAACATGGGCTGAAATTATGCTTAGGTATGATTTACAACAGAAATGGTTTCATTAATTTTGACTTTAGAAAACCACACAACAAAATCTAAGCCAGACGTACTAAAATTGCGTGACACATTTACAAAGTTCAGAGGGTTTCTTAAAGCATAAAATTTAAGTATTTTTCAGGTTCTGGAAGAAAAATATATGTTCTCTCAGATTGTCGAACCATCAATCTGTCCGCCAGTTGCTTTTCCACATCCCACATACAGCCTTCCGACTGCCTTGAACTTCTAGTGCGTTATTCTTATATCTGAATTAAGTCTGGTTCAAGAAGTGTTTTGCTTATTCATAAAGATGAGGGAAAAAAAAGGATCTGAAACCATAGTTTATCTGAAAATTATTTGAAATCATCTGAAACCATAGTATGACACCTTGATCTTTTATAATTTTATAATTATAAAAGATCAAGGTGGAATGAACATATTGTAAAATCAGGAAGTAGCTTTGTGACATATCTCCCAGTTTTTTTTTTAATTTTTATTGCAAATAGCAGTGGCAATGAAAACGGAAAGATGACACACATTCACACATGCGCAACTTGTATCTGTCACAGAAGCTGGTAACATTTAAGCTCAGAATGTTACATCATCACACCATAAAAAATTTTTCAATGCAGAAATGAGGGCTTAATAAAAGGCAGGTTATTGAATGGGTTGGTAAATATTGCGCAAGTCGAAACAATTTTATATGGAATTTTACATGAGATTCGGATTTAATTTCATGATGTGAATCATATAAATAAAAAAAAAAAAATACATTAAAATAATCCAAAAACATTCCCATTTCTTTCAAAACAAGTCTTTATTGTGGATTTCATTTACTATCACCTGCTGTAAAGGGCGATTAACGTTTAGTTTAAACGTGGACAACCGTTGTTAGCTAGTGCGCATGCCCACTGCACTGTTGCTACTCAGTTGTTGTAGTAACCAGGAAGATTAACGGCGCTGTGATGCTTCCGCCAGCTAGTTAGCTGTTAGCGTTTCTGCACCGGAAGGTACGGGTAAGTTTATATTGGTTTACATTTACACTTAGGTTCAATAATACTGTTACTTGGTTTTACATCAAAAGTGACTCTGTTTTGGTTGGTACCAGCATATAGTATAACTGCCAGTCCGTACCAACGTCTTGTATGTGCAGTAAGAAGGTTTCATCGCCGCCACAGGTAGATTTATGAAGGTGTTATTTTTGTATGAACTAATTTATACACTTAATGCGTGTGTCGGTATTTGCTGCTTAGAGAAATTAGTTCTACAGACGTATAATATGTGTACGGACATATATAACCACCACTATTCTCAGTAGAACAGCTTTCCTTGTTTCCTGGAGGATTTCACCGGGTAGTCAGCCTGATTTTGATGGGAAAATGCCAGCCGTGGTTCGGGAGAAAGAGGACTCGGAGTCTTCTTCTGAGGACGAACAAGGGTAATCTCAGAACTCCTCTTCTGCTGTTTGATGCACTTTAAAAATAATAATAGCAATATGTTCTAGAAACTTGCTGTGGGATTTTTTTTTGTGGTGTGGAATATGTTTAGGAAATAAAACATTTTATTTAATAATCTTATATCATACAGTATATTTTATCAGTTAGTTTTAGATATAAATAAAAAAATTATGAGCGCTGTCTTTTTATGCAGTCATATTTTGGGACAGCTTGTGTGTTGGTGTGGAAGTACAGCCAAATGCAGTTGATGACGAGCAACACTTTGGTCTGTTGGAACACAATGCAGTTAAACTAATTACCAATCTGTCTTACATTATTTGAATAATAGCCCTTGTGTAAACATTTGGTGAAAGTGGGAGGCAAAGCAATACAGTATCTTACTGGTATTTAAATGCCACTCATCCCGTTTGGATGTTGTGTTTCATGTTTTACATAGATATGACATGTTTTACATATATGCTGAACAACTGAAGAGTTATTATAATAAACACAATTTGTGATGATTGTACATTGTATGTTATTGTATACTTTAGTCTGATTTTTTGTATTTAAAATAAAAATCATTAGATTGAATTCTACAATTTATTTTAAAATGTTGTATGACACCGAAAAACTATGTTTTCAGTCACCACAACAGCATAATATCTGCTCTAGTCGAGCATAAAAAAGTAGATATTTTGCATAATTTTTTTTAAACTAACAAATGATCTTATGCCACTAATACTAATTTGATCTGTTATTATATTATTTTTTATTATTGAACTGTTATGAGCACTGTCAGTGGCTGTTGAGAATCAACATTTTGCATCAGTCAGATTTTTTTTTTGCTCATATGTGAAATGACAAATAAATCAATCTTAAATCTTTTAGAATGGACACCATTCTTAATATAAGCATACCAATTGTAGGTTTTCTATTTTAATGGTCTTTTAGCATATTGCACAATGTTTTCACTGCCATTACAAGCTGCAGAGAGGCTCTTTCTCAAAGTGTGTGCAGCTTGTGTAATTAGACTGTACTCTTTAGTCTCACTTAGGTTCTTACCTTGCTGATGCCTTTGGCTGACACTACAAGATGTGCCTCTTAAGATATGATTAATGTGCCACCTTGATGGATCAAGATCGTAGTTTTTTCTAGTCTTTATCTTTACAAATTGTTATAGTTTATCTACCGTAAATTGTATTATTTAATTGTTGTTATACAGTCTCTAGGGATATTTTGAGAGAATCTAAGTAAATACATTCAAACCAAAATGTGTTTTTGACAAAATCAGATCTCAACATTGAAGGGTTTGTTATAAATTTTTGATATGCAAAGAGGATAATTCACAGTAGAGAGCAGTAGAGAACTCTCTACTGTGAATGTGACAGCTGGTCTTTCTTCTTTTGGCCAAATAATTCTCCCTTTAAGCTATTCTTAGTCATACCTTACTGATTATTACTTTCAGCCTGCTTGTCCTGCGTCAATTTGTGTTGACTAAAAATTCGTATACAGTATTTCTCTCATTATAACAGTGACAAGACATTTATTTTAAAAACTAATCTTTAACACAAGTCATGTAACATATAGTGAATATAGTATAGCTATTGTGCTAGTATTTTTTGCTTTTTAACCTTATCTTGTCTTTTGTATTAGGAGGAATCAATAATTTAGAACAGGGCAATGTATAACAATCAGGCAACACATTACACTGAATAATTCAAAGCACCACTACATGTAACTTTACAGATACTACTAAAGATTCTAGAGCCCAAAGTGAGGCCTGTGTACTCTGAATGAACATACATTAATAAATGTAATATTCCAAAGTGCAAGACAAAGAGCAGTACAACTTCAGTGTTTTTTTTTTAATTTTGTTCCATGAAAATAGTATTAGAGATCTTAAATATAAGAATTATTAGCTGTGTTGAGTAAAACTCAAAATAATGGTTTCAGTTTGGCATGGTAGTTAGTTAACACTTTTTTATTGCAGAACTGTGCAGATTATCCATTGCCTTGCTGAGAAAAAGAAGGACTTGATGGTGTGAAATTTACAATTCATGAGAGAAAAAAAAAGTTAACCTTTTCTTAACAGTATTTGCTACCTATTTTGGTTTTAGTTTCAGTTAGTAAGGTACAGTGATAGTGTGTACATGATATTTTGAAAGTTTGCTGAAAGTTTTCTAGCATATTGCTTGCTGGTCCTTCATTTTCAGTTGGAAGTATTTTCAAGTATCTTTTTGGAATGCCTTTCTTAACAAGCAATTTAAGTTGAATGAGATCCGAGATGCAGTTGTGATCAGACTTTTATTTTTATCTGGTATATCCATTTAAAATATCAGAATAGTTTGTCAAGTGCATTCGTCTTGATATCTCAGTGAAACTTATTTTCCACACAGTTTCACATAGTTGCTTTGAAAACTGGATGGAGGAATTGTTTACATTTCACCCGCTTTATCTGTACCGGTCATACCTGATTGAGTCGCATTTCATCACTGTCATGCCTTATCTTATATTTGCTACGTGATATGCATGTCACTTCTAGTACTGTGAGATGGTTTGGAGTTTTGTATGAGGGTGAGTTAGTACAGTGAGGGGATGCATTTGTTACTGGCCTTGCCAGATTCTTGTCTTTATCTAGCTCAGATGTTCATGCTTTTTAGTAATGATAAGGCATGGGCTAGTATGAGATTTTTAAAGTAAAAACCATGGCTACACAACAGCTGTGTACTTGCACAGAAATTTAAAACAGAAATGTATAACATTAACTATTTCCCTTTAAAACAAAACAGAAAAAGAATTATTTCTACTGCTACTAAAATATTTTAACATATTGAGTATTTATAAATAAGCGTACCATAATTATATCTTACTAACAATGATGTGAGATATTCCATGACTCTGTCTTTTGCAATTTTGAATATTTACAAAAAGCATTTTTTTTTTTATCCTTTTAAACAGGTAAAGGCTGCTTAACAGGTAAAGCAGCCTTTACATGTTACAGTGCTACAATTTGGCTATTAAATAGAGCAAAACAAAGCATCTTTCATGTTATGAACACAATGAATCCATGTAGTTGAATAAAACCTTGTTAAACTGACCAGCAACCATCCCGTGCCTAGTAATGGCTGATAAAATTTTGGGCAATAACATTAAAAGTCGATCTTTGTTATATGGTTACAACTTTTCTATTAATTACTCAGTAATGTTTTTACTGACTGGGTTTTTATGTCATATGTCTATTTCTCCGAGTAGAGATCATCCTTGCGTTGCATGGAGTGGTATTAGCAGGACAATCCCAGTTATTGTTTTTCTACCTGAGGCTGTTGTTTCAAAAAACAGGCGTATCTGCTCTGTTGGAGGTACAAACATTTAAAGTTATATAACAGCACATTTTAAATGTAGAGCATCAATAAGTTGGACAATCAACTTTTTGCTTGTCTCTTGTGTGTGTCCTTTCACCAGAGAGATATAATATGTCCTTCAAGATTGTTCGCACAGATAGCCGCCTAGTACGACGAATACTCACCAATCATGGGTTTCATGAGGTAATTCTCATTCTTCATTCATGCAGGTTTAAAAAATTTGTGTCTCTAAGAAAGAAAAGCAAACATTTACCTTTTTCTTTTATCTGTTTATTCCCAATGCAACTGTCAGAGCTACTATGGACAAAAAAAAAAACAAAACACATTTAAAGCATTAGTTTTGCTTCATCAATGGGTGCAATCCTATGTTTTGTTAATCTTTAAATCTCTTTTATATTTTAGTCCTGTGCTTGTTGACTTTCATTTGACCAGTGATCAAATTAACATGAGTGTCTGCCACTAAAGAGCCACACTTTATTACAAACATACGGTGGTAGCCCCAAAAACAGAGTAGTTGTTTGAATTTTGTATCCAGATAGATATAATTTTTTTAGTAAATATTGTGTTTAGTGTAAAACTGAGCAAAGCATTCTCATGGCACAAAGGAAAATCTTTGGGTTGGCTGTTTTTCTGATGTAATTTCAAAAGTCCATGCTGTAATTTTGTCCATTGGCCGTGGAGTGATCTGGTTCTGAAATTTACATAATTCAGTGCTCTTGGATTTTATTTTCTAGTGCATGACAGTGATTTAACTAACTTTAATTTAGTGATTGCTTTATGGAATGTGATTCAGCGCAAGTCAGTCCATGTTTCTGTCTTTCAGGTTCACCCAAACAGTAACAACTTCAACCTGATGTGGACTGGATCTCACCTCAAGCCTTACCTACTACACAGCCTTCAAGAGTTCCAGAAGGTCAACCACTTTCCCAGGTATGCTGAAATACCCAGGTGTACTGTTACTGGTTTCTGTATTATAAATAACACTACTAATCCTTTCCAAACCCCTCAGTTCAGGCAATGTATTTTTTGGCTTCTCCTGCAACACACATTTAGTTTGGACTGGTGCCTCTCTGAAGTATGAAATGAATCACACTGTCAGGCAGGGGGTGTTCTATGACTGTCATCTATTTCTGTATTTGTTATGTCATGTCAAAGTAGAGCACATTTTAAACTGAAATCTCTGCTGATTTCCAGGTCATATGAGTTAACTCGCAAAGACCATCTCTATAAAAACATCCAGCGGATGCAGCAGACTTATGGCTTCAAAAACTTCCATATAATTCCTCAGACCTTTGTGCTTCCCTCTGAGGCCGAGGAATTCCGCAGTAAGACCCTCACCTGATTCACTTAGCTTAAGCAGAGCTGCCTTTATGATATGGAAAGCTTGGAAAAGCATTAATACCCCTTCAACTTTTTTCACATTCAGTCATATTACAACCATAGACTTCAAATTATTTAATTGAAATTTAACACAATAATTGTGCTAATTATGTAGTGGTAGAGGGAAGAGATTAAATGGTTGTTCACCAATAAAATGGTGAGAAGTATTATTTACATTTGTATTCATCTCCATTTAATATGATAGCCTGAAATAAAATCCAGTAAAACCATTTAGCTCAAAAAGTCACTTGATTAGCAAATGAGGCTCCACAGTGTGTAACTTACTCTCAGTACAAATAAAGCTGTTTTGTGAAGGCCTCAGTGGTTTGTTACAGAACATTAGTCTACATACAGCATCACCAAGGCAAATAAACACAGCAGGCAGATCACAGATAAAGTTGTGGGGAAGTGCATTGGTCAGGTGACACTAAATTAGAACTTCAAACCTTACATACTAAAGGAGCGTGTGTCAGAGAACCGACCCTGCATATCATCTTGAACACAACATCCACACTGTAAAACATTATGCTTTTGAGATTACCCCTACAAAATGCAGACTTTTATTTCTAAAAATGTTTGAAAAGCATGTATAATTTTCCTCCTTCATAATACAAAAAAATTTTTTTCTGTTGGTTTATCACATAAAACCCCAATAAGATGTATACAAATATGTGGTTTTTTGTCTTAATAACCGTACAAAATAAGAATAAGTTGAAGGGTGTAAATACTTTTGCAAGATACTTAATTTTTTTTACAGTGTCTGGCATCTGTAGCCGTTTCCAAAAGTCCTCTTTGTCCCACTCAGGTTGTTTTGCTAAGGACAAGGGGCCATGGATAATTAAACCAGTTGCATCTTCAAGAGGACGGGGAATCTATTTGGTCAGCAATGTAGGTGAATTTAACTTTTTAAAATTATGCAATTTCCAACTCCAAAATCCTCAAATGTTGACATAATATCAGATGAACTAATTTACCAATGTTTGTTGACAGCAATTGGAAAGATAAAATTCTTTAATTTGAGCTTCAATTAGTTGATGAAGGTCAAATTGAGTGTGAATGCCTTAAAAAAACTTCAAAAATAAGTAAATGATCTATTTGCTTTGGTAACTCAAAAAGCAGGAGTAAACATTTTGCCTTAGCAAATTTGCAATGGGACAGGTATACATCAGTTTGTACCCAACAGGTGAATATTTCTCAGAACGGATCAGAACCTAAATAAATTTGATTAAAATGTAAAACAAAGTATACATATGTGTGCAATTTAACTCAACATGATATTTGGGCATTTTGATAATAATTTCTCTTAATATTTCACAAGAACTAAAAAGAAACTGTAGTGGTTTAATGGCATAGTTACAAAATAGTTTGCCTATAAGTAAGAAACGTCAGTTGAAATTGTGATATGAGTTGGAGAAGGGATGAATTTACTTAAAGCCATTTAAATTTCATTGTTTTGTTTTCCATTTTATTTGTTTCTAATTTGTTTTGCCAACTAATATTCTTCTGTTTTCTCTGCTCAGTTTTTGCTTTGCTTAAAACAGTTTTTTTTTTTTTTTTTTTTGAAATAAAGTATTTTTGTTTAATTGTGTATCAAACATGATGTTGAAGTAGGAGAAAGGAGAAAAGTTTAAAATAATTTCAGAACAGGACCAATGTGATTTAAGAAAAAATACTTTAGACAGTGACGATAAATTACTATATACTTGAAACAAAAGATACCGAACCTCCCTTTTAATATAAATGGCCTGGTGTCAGTCATTTTTTTTCTGTGTCCTACTAATTCATGTGTAAGCACAGATTTATATTAGTCGTGTGGGAGTAAAGTTTGTGCACACGGACGTGAAAAATGTTGTGTGAATCCAGTCAGTCACTTTGCCAGATCTTATCTGACTGTGGGGGTTGCGCTGATACAGTTGTCTTTGAAATAAGTTTCAACCAGACATTAATAAGCCCAGTGGAGTAAATCACACGCTTTCAAGGACTCGACTCTCAGAGGAGGCCAAAAAGGTTCTCACTCTTGGAAAATACGTTGACGATTCTTCTTCTCAGGCATTTTTATGCAATGGTGGAAAGAATGTCAGCTTGATATTTGGAGAGAAGAAAGAAATACGTTCATTTTTTTGGTTTGGTTTTGCTCTGAACTCCTGCCAGCACTGGGGTTACTCTACCCCCTCCCTTCCAATCTCAACTCAACTTCACCACCTGCAACACATAAATGACCCATCTCCCAGCACCAGATTGTGTTTTTATAGGCTGTTATTGAAGGTTGACCTGCTATGACCACCGTCGCAGAAAAGTCTCCCAATGTGATGGTACTTTGATGTTCATGATTAACTGCAATGTCGTGGCAGCTGCTTGGAGTCAATATTTTAATGTTGTTTTATATGAATGAACTTGTACATTATTTATTTAACTCCAAGATGAAATACTGACTGCATATCTTCTTTGTGTATTCTTCTTGTTGTCGCCTTTGTGTTGCTTCTCATGAATAGCCAAGTCAGATTTCAATGGATGAAAACATCTTGGTGTCTCGCTACATAAATAACCCCCTATTAATTGACGGTAAGACATAGTGACATTGACTGTTGGACACTAAAACTCTTTATGATCAGTCCTCATTGTTTTTGCTTACAGAGTTCAAGTTTGACGTTCGTTTATATGTAGTGGTGACATCCTTCAACCCGCTGCTCATCTATGTCTATGAAGAGGGTCTTGCTAGGTACGTGTATGTAGGTTTTCAAATACTTATGTAGTAGTTACATGTCAGTCATCACATTGTTGTTTTTAGTAGAAAAAAAACAATGTTTTGCTAATATTATTATTAGCATCTAATATTAATATTACATGCTAATATTATATTAGCATGTAATATTAAATGCATGCTATTGTGTGTGTAGTGGTAGAGCTTCTACATTGAAACTACAGTACCCCCTCAATGAAGGAGGTACCGTTGGTACATTATTGGTGGATGTGATGACAAATTCAGCTGTTGCAGCCACTAGCCGAATTTGTTGCTCTCTGATGTAGCTAGAGTTGATAATGGAATTGTTACCACCCTATTAGAGGTGTGTAAAAACCCTTACAATTAATTTATATTTTATTGGTTATAAGAGTTCAATCTGACATAAAAAAAAGTTTGAGAAAAATCAAACCCAGCCTTTAACATGGATCTCTTAGTGTTTTGAATGAAGAGAGGACCCACACAGGAAAGGCACATAGACATGCTAGCACATATGAGTGCAGACACATGTGTATATCAAATATTTAAGTACTAAACTTAAGAAAGCACCTTAAATCTGTAAGCTAAAGAATGAACAAAAGCCACAGTCCTGCTGATCATGACAGTCATTTTTAGCAGTCTCTCAGTCCCCATGTTTTTGTACAAAATAACTGGTGGCACAGTTATTGTTACCTCCGTACTTTCTACAACCTTCCTTTACCAATTGACCAACACAGTTGTCTACTATAACATTTCACAGGGTTGGATCACACAGGAAGAGGTTTCCTTAAGCGTTGGCTCTGGATTAGTGGGAACAGTAATTGTCTGACAACACAAATCTCTGCCTATTTCCACAAAGCTCCTCCTTAGAGCTGCAGTCTCCAGCCAAACTTCTGCCTCATACAGCACTCCTCCCCTGAGCCTTCCCTACA
Source organism: Alfaro cultratus (assembly GCA_903066825.1). Classification (NCBI taxonomy): domain Eukaryota; kingdom Metazoa; phylum Chordata; class Actinopteri; order Cyprinodontiformes; family Poeciliidae; genus Alfaro; species Alfaro cultratus. Next base: position 64,586 of record CAEFZX010022103.1, on the reverse strand, counting down.
CAACTTCAGCAGACTAGCTGCAGCAATTGGCAAACATTTTGTGAAACTGTGTCATCTGAGCTTATGATATGAACTACTCCTCAGTCCAATGCTCCTAAGAAAAATTGTAAACAGCTTAATGGAGAAAGTTTGTTGTGATGATATGCTGACGATGAAGTGTCAAAGAGTAGAAGCTTCTTAAAGAGTCTGGGCAATTTCAAGGCATCAAATTGTGAAATCAAATTTCTTTTAAGTTATGTTTGATGCAGAATTGTATAACAACTGAAGGTAACAGAGTTATTTATATGTGTTATAATAATGTCACTGACATTATGCATACAGAAAGATGCAAAGACCTAGTTTCATCTTATTCCTTTAATGTGCAAAGTGACACCAAAGGCAATATGTCCCACTCTTTATTAAAGCATGTAAGCTGTAAATAATTGTGATAACTTCGACTTTATATTTACATATATACATGCTAAAAAACATTCAAAGTAAAAGCAGATCAGTTTTACGTGGACTCATAGATGATATGCTTTTTGCACCCCTTTAGCTTAAATTATGCTTTGTTTAATCTATTAGTCATAGCTCTATCACCTGAAATAAATGTTCAAGAAGAAAACAACAATGCGAACTCTAATGGTACTAAAGTGTTTTAGGCATTTTTTTACTATTGTGAATTTCACTCTGGGATTAATAAAGTATATCCATTCATTCATTATACACTGTAAATTCACTTCAAAAGTAATTTCTGAACACTATCTTCGTTAACGTGTTTAGTCCTAATTAAATTAAAATAAATCCAAGTAAAGCAGATTTATCATGTATTGCTGATTATAATATGACATTTTTTTAGCATGTTTTACAATACATGCTATGTTAAGGTGCAGGTTTGAGCAATCTACCAGTTTGTTCAATTGTGCTTAAGTGTGGATTTAAATTCTGTAGGTAGTTTACTGTTTACATTTCTTATTTAAGCTTTGTTGTTACCTGTTAGATTAATCACAGTGATATTCTTTCTGTTTCCACAAGATGGCACCCCAAGCTTTTAGAAAGCAGCCTCTGTATCCAACTGCTGTGGTGATGTTGAAACAAAGCACTCCATTGTTTCAGTTGTAGGATGTCCTAATCATATGTTGTTTTTTTTTTTTTTTGGTTGTTGTTCAGATATCATCTGAACATAACTCAACAGAAATTCTTAATTTTCTTTTTTATTATTTGAAAGTAATAATTAAACCATAAACAGACTATGGACTGATACAGGTAGGCCAGGAGAGGGAAGATGATTTAGTGAATAGCTGGCTCCTCGCCTCGCTCTGATAGAAGTATGTGCTCATGCTGGAAACACCGTGCCACTGCCCTCTTATTTTGCTGGCTTCATTATCAACTCTGAGCAATAAATCATGGCTAAGTTCTGAATCCTGCTTTTATCTCCTGACATTCCTTTGGTGGTGTTGATATTCAGGTACACGGTGGTGTGCCAAGGAATTTTCATTATAACACATGTGGCACCCACTGCTCTGAAACTCTATGAGAGACTATTTTCTCCCTTACGTGCCGCAATTATTAAGTCAAGTTACAGCTTCATGAATGTAGAAGAGAATGTGCATTCTTTTTTTCCCTTTATCTTGAGTTAAAAAACAAACCTTTTTCTCCATAGATTTGCTACAGTTAAGTACGATCAGACTACAACACACATCAAGAACAATTTCATGCATCTCACCAACTACAGTTTGAACAAAAAGAGCAGTGATTATGTCAGGTAAGCTGCTTCAGTGCCTCATAAATCTGTTGAGTGTGTTGCTTTTAAGGGAAGCCTCCTGACTCATCCCTTTACCTCAGCTTTGGTCTTTGAAGTGCATTTCTTCTCTTTCAGCTGCGATGACCCTGAAGTTGAGGATTATGGGAACAAATGGAGTATGAGTGCAGTGTTGAGGTATTTGAAGGAGGAGGGAAAGGACACCACATGTGAGTGAGGCAGTTTTATTTTTATTGAGGATCTTTTTTTTTACATCTAAGACTTCATGTGTTTTATTGAATCACATTTAAACAATTTATTCCTATTTATTCCCTTCTAGTGTTGATGAGGCAAGTGGAGGACCTCATCATCAAAGCCGTGCTTAGTGCCGAGCTGCAGATAGCCACTGCCTGCAAGATGTTTGTTCCTCATAAATCAAACTGCTTTGGTAATCTTTTCCATTTTTCTTTGCACTATTCTATGTCCATCCTCTACAGTCAATCCCTTCTTCTTCTTGAACTCTTGTAACAATGACAGAATCCAACTTTCATGTAGGTCTTCAGGATAGTTTGTGCTATTTTTAAAACAGTTCAGACATACTCACAAACACAGCAAGGAGATAAACACTGAACTCATCAATCTTTTTTTCTGTAAATATATTTATGCACTGACATGAAAGAAATGTGTTCTGTCGAAAACAACCGCAGTAACCCACATTTGAGAACAAATCAACAAAATTATGGCCACAAATTGTGTGTAATAAAGTGAAACAGCACAGGGAATAAGTTTTACACGTTTTCTGAAATTGTATTATTGTTAGAAAAATTTATTATATTTTTATATTTAATGTTCAGTAGAAAAGCCTTTTTTTGGTGATTGTGGCTTCAAGTGGAGAAACTATTTGCATGCATTGCTCAGGTGTGATTCTGAGCAATGCATGCAAATGTTCAACAAAACCTCATGTTGAGGTTTAACATTTAAGCCTCATGTTGAGGTTTTGTTGAACAACTTGAAGGATCCAAATGCAGAGCCTGACTGTGACAGAGTTCTGTAATAACGACCAACACGGTTAAGCTACGGACGGGGAGGAGTCACAGAAGAGCAGACAGAATAACGGAAAAATCCAGCAATGAACAATGAAAAGCCAGGAGCCTAAATACCGAGGCAGGGAAAGAAAATGACAAAGGAATCAGATGAACTAATCACAGGAGATGTGGTACAGCCGTGGCAGAAGGAAAACATTGAGACTGTTGGAGGGAAATTAATTACCCAAAGGGAGCTGGGACTATAAACCAGAATGAAAAGTCTAGCACACATCTACACATATAAATCCAAATTCACAAAAAAACAGGAATAAATTGAGAAAGTAAACAAAAGGGAAGAAACTGACATGACAACACCTTACTAACAGTAATGGTCACAAATAAATAAGGTGAATATGGCAAGATCTGTAGAACCAACACAAATAAGTGATCAGAAAACAAAAACATGAAAAATAAAACACAAAACCCAAGGATCATAACCATTCACTTTGATCTTCACTTCTTTCCACTGTTTATTCAATGAGATTCTCTGAGACAAGTTGGGAGTTTCGTTATCCAAATTCATGGGATCTTTATCTTGCTGAAATGTCCAACATTCTATTTTCAGATCCATACCAGAAATGTTTCAGTAAATTTGTCCATTCATCCTTTTTTCAATCATTAGAAGTGCGCTAGTACCATGTGCTAAAAATAACAGCCCTACACCACAATACTCCCTCCTCAAAACTACATTGTTGTTATTGTGCTTTTGTGTGATGTAGAATGTCATTTTGCTCCTCCAAACATCTTGTGTGAAATTTTGGTCTAATCCGACCACATTTTATTCTCTCAGTATTTTATTATTTTAACCAAATGTTCTTGTACAAACTTGTAGTCTCGTGCAACAAATGTGCATAGTAGTCTTTGTGGTTAAGTACATTTCTTCAAGTTTACATGGAAAAACAGTTTTGCTAATTCCAGGTTATTCTGAGGCTTTCTGTGCATGGTCCTTGACTTTTCAATTCTTACTATTGTTTTCTTTTAGTTCTCTGTCAGATAATTTCCTAGAACTACCTGGTAGGTGGCTGGTTTATACTAAAATTATTTTTTCTCACACTTCCTGATAAGGGTCCATTTGGCGTTCACCGGAACGTTCACAATTTTAGAAATGGGGCCTAAATAAAATCTGTATGTTTGGCAATAATGAGATTGTTATTCCCTTCTAGTGTTGATGAGGCAAGTGGAGGCTCTCTCAAGTCTGAAGGTCTTGAGAGAGCTTTTTGCTTTTACCCATTATTAGATGCTTCTTGCTTGATGCCCTTTAAATGGTAATGAGCAACCTTTGTATAGGTCATCAGGGATGACTGAACAGCTGATAGAAGCCAGGATTGCTTTCTAAATACTGACAGAATTTAGTAATTCTCAAAAGACGTCATGAAGCTGTTACCAACAAAGTCTTTTTTACTATTTCATACACATACAAATTCCCTGTGTCATTCCACTTTAATACACATAATTTATAGACCAGTTAATTTGCATGGATTACTTAGATTTTTTTTTTACCAACATTTTGCATGTGAACGGGGTAGATGAAAATATATTAATGATTACCTGATATGCTCAGTACTTATTTTAAACACTTTAGGTAGATAGCCATACACGGCACACACTTAACATATCTTTTAAGTTTCAAATGGTCAAGCTGTTCCTTAATAATTTTTTGCCCCCTGCTCCATGCTGAGGTAGTAGAGGCTTCCTGCCTGGTGCTGCCTTCTAACTGGCCGCCGGCTTATTGAGGACCTGTCGACTGAAGCAAGAATTTGCTTCCTCTCTTCGTTTGCCATTCAAGCTTTGCCTGATTTAGGCTGACTGTTTTCTTGGCTAGTCTTGCTCAGCAGCGGGCTCGTGTGAACTCCATTTTGGAGCCATTACCCATGTTAGTATTGGCACTAATTGTCTGTGCTCTTTCTGAGTCTGGCATCCTTTCTGAGATTTTGGGGGTTTGAAAGTGAGCACATTGGCTTAACTTCCCTCAAGCACCACTGTCTCTTTCTCAGTCTCTTTTTCCTTTTTCTTACTTTGTCTTTTTGTTTAACCCCCCCACCACCACCACCATTCACCCTCCCTTTCCCCCACTGCTCGCACTCAGTTTCACCTTTTAGATGCCAGAAAAATAGAGGCTTCCCGAGACATAATAGCTCTCTGATTGGTAGTTGTTTGGGCTGTATTGGGTGCGTAGCTGCATGGACTCACAATCACAAAGTCGCCTGCATAAAGATGCAATCTGCACCCACAGCATCACTGCTATGTTGAAACGGCAATAAATTAAGGTGTGAATGTTGTCCGTGCTAGAATTTACAGGGAAATGAAGCCTATCTAATCTCAACTTGCTTCTCAGTCATCCACATTAGAGGGACATGATGGCAATCTGAGCCTAAATGTTTGTAAGTTAACACATTAAGGTTTACTACTTATTTTCAACAGTGTAAACAATATATCAAACTCCATGACGAGCTGTTCATTTTAAATAACAAATAGATAAATACAAGTCTTTTTAGGCATTTTCAATCAAATCTTTTTTAAGCACATTGAAACACCACATCCCAAAACAAACAAACAAATGAAAGTTTTAAGGGACTTTTACACTAGAAAAGGTTATAGTACCTTAAAAACTGTAGACTTCAATCATCCAGGCAAATAGAGCTAAAATGGGGGGGGGGGATTCAAGTCCAAAATTCCTCCCCCTCCACTGCAGAGATCTGTGGCCAGAGATAACTTTCAGAATAAAATGTGTCATTTTTGAGATCAAAAAGATATCCAGGGTACTGTCACGACAGCTGGAGTGTCTCATTTTAACACTAGCTGACATGAGTCATAAATGAATCACTTGGACAACATGGTGCAAAAGAACTGACCTATATTACATATATATTCATGTATAGTGACTTGCAAAAGCTTTGGTACCACTTTGCTTCTTTGCATTTTCTTACATAAAGGCTACAAACTTCAGTTAACTTTATTGGGATTTTATATGGAAGACCCATACTAGGTAGTGTAAATCTGAAAACGGTGGAAATGAAGTGGTTTCTCTGCCATTGCTATTTTTCAAAGAGCGATGGGGATAAACATTCAGTCCGAAGATATTCAATTCTGATACAAAGCTGCCCTAAACACTTGCTGCCAGTGTGGATTCTACAAAATATTGATTCCGAGGGGCTGAATACAATTACACTAGGAGTTAAAATCACCACCTTTGTTACGATACAATATTACGATACATTTATTTGTTTGGATGATGATATTACAAAAACTGCAATGATACGATTTTAATTCAGTTCAGCTCAAGTCTGCGATCGATATGATGCACATGCAACATGAGTATTTACATCTACATCAACTTAGAAAACAAGTCAAATATGATTTTACTATTTTATTTCTAAATTATTGTGGGCATTTATATTTAGAAAAAAACATTTTTCTTAGTGAAGAAATAATAACAATGGATCACCTGTTCAACATGGTCTCACAATTGTGAAGTTTAAGTGGGTTTATTAATCAGTTTACTTAAAGGTGCCCTTGATGATCTTTAAGCCATAATGAAGCAATCATAACAGATAGTAAACTTTATTAAATTCACACAACAAATGTACAAATTTGAAGTCCCTTTTTATACTTTAGAGCAGAATTTTACCTTTGTTAGTCGCTCGGGCTAAACATTTTTACCAGAACTTAACCAAGATCACCACTTATTCTATTCGTCAAAGTCTAAATGCAGATGATCTGGATTGATATTTTCATTTCGCTTTGATGCAATACAATTTAATTTAAATTAATTAAAAATTTATGTATCTGGATTGATGTATTGATTCACCCCTGTTGCGTGCTACATTTTTTACTTTTATTTTTTTAAAAGCTGATAGATAATGTATTATTTTCCTTCCCCATTTCTATTAAATGTTTCTTTGTATTGATAATTCACATAATATACCAATCAAATACAGTGAGGTTTATGGTTGTAACTTGACACAATGTGAAAAGGCTTATGGAGTATAAAGACGTTTGCAAGGCACTGTATCTGCAGAACAAAAGCAATTAAGTCCAGCACTTTTTTTTTAAGACGCATAATAAAACGTGGTCTGCTCTGAACATGTAGACTATCTCACTTCATCCCTATCGGTTTACTGTTAAATCAAGTGTAATTTTGTTGTCTACAGATGGCCCCAAGGTAGTTAATTATAGCATTCATGGTGTGTCTACAGGATTAAGTTTCTAAAGACAGACACTGACGGTTCCAGAGGACCACCCTCATCCTCTCCCTGTTAATCTGTCTCTTCGTGTGCTCATGTTGCATGCAAGCTCCCTCTCTGGGTCTGAGTATATGTGTAGTGTGAGCACAGGGACATGCTTGAACCTGCGTGGAGCGTATTGTTACATACATAAAGGTCTGTTTCAGATCCTGGAGTTTATTCTAATATGTTTGTGTGATGGATCCATGTCGCTTTAATAAAACCTCTCAAAGTCCTATTGTGTACTCCACAGTTTCCTCCCTTCCTTATTCTCAGTATGTTCTCCCACTCTATAACCTACAATACCCCCATGCTTCTTTTACTGCCGGGCCTCAGCAGCTGTTTATAATAGTAAACTACAAAGTATGTGTTTCTACTGATAAAAGTAGTAATTATTTTGTGTTTTTTTATATACAATCTCTGGCATGTCTGAAGAGAGAGATACTTGCAAAATCATTAAGCACGTTATAATCCTAATTTACTTCAAATTCTTCCCTTTGATTTTACAGTTTATTAATGGCTTTAAAACAATAGGATTTCTTCCTTTTTGCTCAAATTATACTGTGCATCTACATGTGCGTACAATAAAAAATCTTTTTATAGCTCAGTAATGTCTCATGTGGGATGAAATAAAAACTTTTTTTACGCTGTAAGAAGTGTATGAGTCTTTCTGCGGGGAGAAAATACCACCCATGCAGCTCCTCACCGCTGCTGTGTGATTAATGGACAGGCTTTTTGCTGAGAGATGCTGATTACGAGATGTTTTGACTAAGATTTGATTAGCCAAGCCAAAGGCCTATTTTATTACACACAAAACATTCCACTTACTGGTCCTATGTTCCACCAAGCGTACCTCATTAAGTGCTGAGTGTTGGTTGGATCAGCCCCTCTCTCCGTTTCAGATACGTTTCTCAGCAGTGCAGGGTTTGCATCCCCTGCAATGGCAGTGTAGCTGCTGTGTAAGCGATTAATGATTTAGTTCCTGCTATCATAATAAGACTACAGAGTGCTTACTAGAACTTGAATTTGTTGTCCTCCGAGGGTTTCCACATCTGCTGTGCTTCTTCCAGCAGCAGTGAAACAGTTTAGCTGCCATGATTTATCCCAGAATGACGTGAAAGTAATTCTATTGTCCCTTCGCATGAAGAAAGCACACTTGAAAGATGCCCTTGTTATTGTGGGCTACCAAGCTCAGTGGCCAGGGTGGGGTGATCATTGTTTTTGGGTGTTTGTCTCTTGTGGTGAACTTTTCCAGCGGCGTCCCTCCTATAATAAAGAAAGAAAATTCTCTTCATCATCCCTTTTTTTTCTGTCACGGTTGTCCTGTCCCCTCCCCTCTCTCTTTGAGGGGTGTGATGTAGATGTTGATCGCCTCACGCCTGCTTGTCTATGATGCTTGTTGTGGGCTGTCTGTGGGCACATTTAAAAGCGCTCCCCCGGCAGCGGTCGAGCCACAGCACAAACGTGTCTGACATTAAGCTGCTCGGCAGGCTTGTGGGGCATCGGCGGCGTCTGCTTCTAATTGAGGGAAAAATTTGTGGCACATGGAGTCTGCTTGTCGGAGGCTGGTGAGGTGGTTGCAACACCTCCCCATTTTCCCCCTGCTGTTGTTGTGCCACTGATGAGGCAAAGCAGGCTCAAAACCTCAATTATTCCAGCGCTCTGTTCTCCAACACTAATGTTTTATGATGATACATACACTCCTGCTCTCCTTGTTTCATGTCGTCTGTATGTGTTTTTTTTTCCTTCACTGAATTGAATAGAATAGGATTAGCTGACAAGTGGAAAATAAAACCCTGTAAAGTCTTGCACTGTTTAACATCAGGGGGTCCTGTCCATCTTTTGCAGATGTATTATAGTCCCTGGCTCAAGAATAGATGGCAGATTTACTTTCTTTCCGTCAGTAAGAATCAGTTTGAGTTTATGCGATTTACACTCCTTAATACAATAAAAGCACGTGTTTGAAATATTGTAGCTTGATTAATACAAAATAAATACTTGTGTGGATTCCAGTTCTTGTTTTCGTAGAAAATTAGAGAGGACACAGTGTACTTTTGAGAAACATGATTTTAAAAGTCAAGGTAAATAGTAATTATTTATTATAAAAGTCAAAACTATACAGCATACAATCAACAAGGTTTTCAAGGTTACCAGAGATGCAGTGATCAGAGATCTTTTTTGAATGATCTCCAAAAAAAATATTTTTGTCAACATGGTTCTTTCTGAAGAGTGTGGGATTCTTTTTATTTTCCAGATCTTAATAAGTATGAACAAAAAATTGAGGTGTGGAATATGCGACATTCTCCACACTTTTCCCTCTTTCCATGTTTTAAAAGAAATTAGTCTGTACTGAATAAATGCATTCGCCAAATATTTTAAACATTGATATATTGGTTTTTGACTAACTGAATTCACACTCATTCAAAAAGGGTAATTTTACTACCTGATTTTTCTCTAGACAACCTTAACGTTAGGTTGAACTGTACCTGTTTATATATACTTTGTCTAAAATGCCAAAATCCCCCACTAAAATTCATTTTTCAGGAGATTTTACAAGAAAATGAGGCACCATTATGAAGAATATTTGTGAGTTCAGTTCCAGCTTTCACCAGGGAAACCCCTATACCTTGATGCTGGTATAAAGGGGTAACTATCAATGCTTACATTGATAGTCAAATCATTAATAGAGACATGGAAAATAAAATTTGTCATTTTATATCCAAATAATGTAAAACCACTTAAAAGGAAACAAATGAATTTTCTGTATTTCCAAATGTTTTTATCCAGTACTGGATAAAAACAAATATCTTCACCAGATATCTGACTTTAAATATGGACGCTTTTCTTCTTATTTAAGCAACCAATAATTTCTTTTTTCTGATTAGTTTGCACTTCATTCATGTTCTAAGTTACAGTAACACCATTTGGTTAAAGTGGAACGGCTTAATTTTATCAGTGTTACCTTAGGTGCAATTTGAGGCCATTGCCGGCTGTCATGCTGGGTTTTGTGTGCTTAACACTGGCATTGACCTGAGATGCTAGAGCAAACAGTGCTGGTTATTGCAGCTTTGAAACCGCCAACCCCCCCAGCCTATTCTCAACACAGTCTGTTCTTTTGAAGTGCCATTAGAAGGATTTTTCCTCTGGCTTTTTGGCTGGGCGCTACCCTAACCCTGTAAAAGACTGTGGTTTCCCTGCACGCTTCTGCTGGGGCCGGTGGCTTATTGGGTGACACTCCCCAGAGCAGTGTGAGGCTTTTCATATGGCGCATATACTCTGACTGCTTCAGTAAGCCATATATCAGTCAGCCAGTGAAACAGGAGAGAAAAATCGAGATGAAATGGATGATTTTTTTTTTTCTTTTACTCTGTGAACTTCCTGACCACTTTGTGAAAGGCTTTTATTGTGTCACTCAGTGCTTAGCTGTTACTGGAGTGAAATACTGTATATACAGTACGCTGCCTAAGGCTTTCTAATTCCCCAGGTTTTGCCACTTGGGACACACCCTCACATTTCAAGCTGTGGGTGTGACTTTTATCGAGATGGGCGTGATTTGACCCCAGGAATTAGTTGAAACTTTTTCTAATGGTCCTTAGAATCATTCACACGTTGTTGAAGGGTAGTGTGGATATTCAGAATTTCTAATCTTCTTCTTCTGAATATAATGAAGATTAAATACCAATCTATGCCAATCTCTACTTTGGCATAGACAAATATGCCAATATATCAATCCATCTATCCAGAGGGGGAGGATTTTCTTATACCCATCCTCTGGATTGTCTATCAGCTTTAAATTCAGTTAAATTCAAATCAAGAAATACCTTATTTATCTCAAAGGGAAATTGAATGTCACAACTCGTATCATGCAAATTGAATGTTGCAGTCAGTCTTACAACAAATCAGGTAGATGCCTTTGACCGAAAACCGGTGCTGCATAACATTTTCATGACTGTCATGACATCAAAACCAGTGGGAATAATTGTCCAAACATGCAATGCCTCAACCAAAAACGTATGAACCAAAGTCTACAGAAAGAACAAATCAGAACTAACATATTAGAGATACTCCAACATGCTGCCACCGTTCTAAACTAAATTAACTAATTAAAAGTGTTAATTTATTCTGGTGATTGTCTCTCTTTCTGTAGAACTGTACGGGTTTGATGTCCTAATTGACTCCAACCTTAAACCCTGGTTGTTAGAGGTGAACCTTTCACCCTCTCTGTCCTGGTGAGTGACTCAGTTTTTTTCTTGTTTTACTTATTAGTCGAATCACTCATTTAAAATATTTTAATTATCCAACCTGCTAAGAAGACAACCGTTCATAACTCTGTAATAGCTCTAGCCACAAAAATACTAGAGCAGCACAAATATTTAGTTATTTGAAATATTTGTTTGATTAAAAATTTCATACCTTCTCTGTCTTTTTACAGCGATGCACCCTTGGATCTGAAGATAAAGGCTAGCATGATTGCAGACATGCTTTCACTTGTGGGTGAGTGCATGCTGAAACAATGAACAAATACATATTTTATTTTTGTTTTATGGTTTTCCACTAGTAATTCATCTTGATGAACCGAGGCATTTCAAAACACTTTGAAATGCCTTGTTGCTGAAAGGTGCTATACAAATAAAATTTGATTGATTGATTGATTGATGTGAGATCATGATTCATGCATACTACCTCCAAAAGTATTCACACCTGTTCAACTTTTCTAAAATTTTCAGTTTCAACCACATACTTCAAAGTATGATGATTATGATTTTATTACAAAAAACAACCCTAGGTAGTGTATAAATGTGGTGTATGGAAAATAAGATCAAATTTTTGTTTCACAATTTTTACAAAAATAAAAAATAAAATAAAAATACAATCATGACATTGTATTCAACTCTTTTACTGTGATACCCCTAAATACAGTACAGATAGCAACTAAGCCATATAATTGGGACATAAACTCCACCTCTGTCTAATGTAATCTTTTCGTAAATACAACTAAGAACCTCAAGGATTCGTAGACAACATTATCAAACTACATGGTTTGTGGCAATAAGGAGACATTGTACTACTTCTTTTCAATAGGGAATTTATTCCATAAATCCCGGACTTTTAGAGGGCATGACTAATAACTGTTTTGTTGACAAATTCATTATGTATGGATTTCTCCACCTCCTCCAGAGCTACCACAGCACACTTAACTCCTTCTCTAATTATGGGAATGTGAAATACATACCCATACCACACTTTCAGATGTATTTGTAAAATTAAATAATGTATTTTTTCTTCCACTTTACATGTATGCACTGATTTGTCACAATTCCAATAGATTTGGGGTTGTGACGTTACAAGAGGTGAAAAGTTCAAAACGTATGAGGCTCTGTGGCTTCAGGCACAGTTCAGACTTCCGTTCTTAACACTAAATCAGAATGTTGTAATTGTTATACATCATTTGTTTTTATTCACCATCCTATCGACTTTGCTGCTGGTCAGTCATTCTTGTGGTGTGCAGGTTTCAAGCTGTTCGAGACAGTTGTCTATTGTTTAATGTTTTCCAGCATTCCACTCTAAGCTGAGTTTGCGCAAACGACTTTCAAAAAAGCTGCATGGCTTTAAAGGAAGCATTCCTGTGTTGAAATATTAAACCACAGTATTTATTAATTAGCATTAAATTACACTCAGATCAAATTGCCTACACATGCCTGAGTGTTTTTTAAATTGTCATTAAACCTGTGCCCAAGGCACAGATAAGAAATCTATCTATGATGCCTCCTTTCTTTATTCATTTTTTTCCATATTTATTTTGCCCTGTTTAGGGTCTTGGGTTCCCTCTATTCTTGATTTGATGTTTTCATTCAAAGAATTACCAAACTATGTTAGATCTGTAACTACTGATAATTCGGGTGTGAAAACATGTTTTTAGAATGTATAATATCATGTAATTCCTGGCTTATTGCTGTTCAAGTTATCCTCTGCCCACTTATGACTTCTATAAATATTATGAGCTCTTATGTTTATCTGTGGTCCCAGGCTAATGATATTAGAGGAATGGCTAGTATGTGCATGTGTACACTTGTACATGCCCAAATGTGTGTGTGTGATATGCTGGGCCATGCTGTGACTTGAAACTCTCCCCTCTGGCTCATTAAATGAAAGAGTAGAATCATAAATTGCCAGTTATCTTTGGACTGAGACGTTCCTTGCGGGTCTGGAGAAAATGAGCAGTGGCATGTAAAACATAGCACATCTATTATGTACCAAACAAAGTCGTTGTTGGCTGATAACGCTTGGGCTGCATCCCAGTCCTGTAAATAATGACAGCATTCCATTAGCATTCATTCCCTGCCTGTGTGTAGCTGTCAACTCCATGTCACCAGTGTTTGCAATAATTGCAGTGTTTAGGCGAGAGCATGACTGGGGCCTGATGCCTGACGGCTCGAAAGAGGCAGAACAAACAGCCTCAAGCTAAAAGCTGTCAATAGGCTTTATTCAGTTCATATAAGAGTGCAAGATATGACAAACAAATTTATTCAGCTGTTCACTGGGCTTTGGGAGGGTGTGGAAGCAATAAACAATAAAATTAAACTCATAAATATTTTTGTCAGGGTGGGACCATTTTGCTGAGATGAGATGAATGTGATACACTTAATACATTAGCTGTTTTCTGTAAATAAATGTAGAATATTAGGATTTTCTTTACTTCTTTGACCCTGTGTTTTTTTATATGCTGCCTTATAAAAGACTTATTACTCATTCAGATTTTCAAACTTCTATGTATTTTACTGGGGTTTTATGTGATAGCTCAACACAAAGTAGTGAATTAGGAGCTGCAGAGATTCAGAGGTCAAAATAGAGAAACTGTTGACTGGACAACTATTGTTTGTGGACTTCGCACAACTAGATGAAATCACTAAATGTGGAAGAAAACCAGCCCTGAACACACTGTTTTTGGTTAAATGTACTGCTGGGATGCCGGTCTTGACAGGGACTGGGAAGCTGGTCAAATTTGTATTGGGTAAATATTTTTAAAAGCTCTTTGCAATTCAATTCAGATTTAATAAAAAATGCTTTATTTATCCCAAAGGGAAATTAAATATTATAATTCATATCATGCAAGTATCTTAAAAATGTCATTTTATATGGTGATGCTGTGGGCAGGAAGGATCTCCAGTACCAGTAAGTGTTGCAATAAATCTGAGGAGGCCTATGACTGAAGAGTGTTACTGTATGACATATTGGTGTTGCTGTAATGATATGCTAACATCTCAATATCCGGGCAGCAGAGACAATATTCCACAGTAACATATCCTACTTAACACCATCAGTTGTTGGCAAACACTACTAATCCACCTCATTTGCTTTTACTGCTTCTCTTTAAATCTCTCTCTGGTCATCTAGTCAGAAACCTGGGCAGAAAAACATTGGACTAGAGGATATTATGATGAACGAAAGCAATGGTTCCTCTTTTTCTCTCTTCTGCATCCATGAAGTCTCCTTTACAACTCCTCTGGAGTTTGGGATCAAAGCTCAGATATTTTTTGAGCATTTGAGATTCTAATCAGCTGCTCTCAGATGTAAAAAACAATAACTTGTTGCCACTGTTACGCATCGTAGTAACCACCTCAAAGTAAAAGTGTAAGAGCAAAAATTCCTCCAGCTCACAACATCCATCTCATGTTTGGATGAATAATCATCCAAACATGAGATGCCTCAACCAAAAATAATTGACAATAAAATAATAAATCAGAAGGTTACAGAGCTATTCCAACATGCTGCCATAATGAGTGGCATTATTCTAAAATAAAAGTAAAAATTTTCATTCTGCTTTATAACTGGACACTACTTTGTGTTGGTCTATAACGTAAAATCCCAATAACATACATTGAAGTGACCAAATATGGAACTGTTAATCGCTTAACAGCACTAGCTGCTGGCTTTTTACTTCTCTAAATAAATCCTAGGGGTGAAAAGTAGCCAGGTGATAGTATACACAACATTTATAGGTGTTTTTCTAACTTGGATATTGTGATTTTAGAACTCTATCCACTCTGATTTGCTTTGAATCTTTTTTGATTTCTTGAAGATTATGGTACTGACTCTCGAATGTCTCTCTCTTTGCAGGCCTTGTGGGTCAAGATCCTCTGTTGAAACAGCCTCGTTCAGATCGATTCACAGTCGACAAGAAGGCGGCACCAAGACTGCAGGTAGAGGATAAAAAGCTTTGCACTCATTCACCCTTCCTTGGGTCGCACGGCATTTTATCCTCATGCAGTAACAGGGGGATAAAACAGTACATTCCTGCAGCTGCCACTGAGCTCTTCCCTCACCCTCCTGGAAAATGTACTGTAATGCAAAACAACTGCTAATGTAATTAAAGTGTTTGAGTGACATCAGCTTGAAAAAGCTGAGAACTCTGTGCCTTAGTTTTTTATCATTTCTAATCAAATTACTAATGTTCTCTTTGGGTCATTTTGCCTAATGATGCCACGACAAGTAATTTGCTTGGCTCCTCTGCTTGACTACTGCATCAAGTTGTGGTTCAGCACTGCCAGAGGAAGATTACTTAAGCAGACAGATTTCTGCTCCACCTTATGTCGTGTTAAAGAGCTTACACATAGTGACAATGTTTTACAGTGGCGTGTCGATGCGGTTTGCGTGTTGTCATGTGCCTTTTGTAAAGACTTAAGGGTAACACAAATGTCCTCATGCAGAAGTGTTTTTTTGCTCCAACAACCACTTTGCAGAGCAAGCTGGTTTTATTCAGACTCAGACATATTAATCTTTTGTTTTTTTCCCCTTGTAATTCCCTGATGCTTGTTACTTCGCTGCTAAAAAAACTACTTGCTGCTTTTTTCTTGATTTAATTATATGGCTTAACAATTTTTCACTGTGACAGACAGATGGCTTCTATTGATTCCTAATGTTGCATTTTCAATAGGACTTTTCATTACATTAGCAAAGTGGCCCTTTACAAGTAAAAGGCTCAGATGCTGCATTGCACCACTGGCCTCAAAAGAACTTAACTATGCAGAATCTCAGATGTTCAGTGCCTTGCAAATAATGTGAACTCCTTGACCCATTCCATGTTTTATCATGCCGTAGCGTCAAACTTAACATTTTATTGGAATTTTTTGTGACAGATCAACACAAAGTCACATATAATTGTGAAGTGGATAGATTTTTTTACAACCCGAGTTTATTTGCGTGTAATTTAATATTAGTATAAATACAGTTATTCTGTGAAGCTCTCGAGATACACCAAGAGGGGCAAGTTGTGGAGAAGTTTAAAGCAAAGTTAAATTATATAACAATATCCCAAGTTTTCAATGTCTCATGAAACACTGTTAAACCCATCTAGTATTTGAAACATTATGGCACAACTGCAAACCTGGTCATGCAAGGAGAGCATTATTGAGTAAAATAGGCAAAATGACCATGGTAATTTTGAAGTAACTGCAAACAATCTGACAACTATTAATCATGCACTTTGGAAAGCACTGACTTGGAAGAGTCTTGTACTTTCCTGCAGTTGTAGTGACAGCAGCATGCTGTGGAGATGCTTTCTTTCAGCAGGAACAGTGAAGATGGATGGGGTAGCATAGAAGGTAACCCTAAATGCAAACCTATTATAACAGGGATGGTAATTTTGGATGCATCCGTGGTGCGACACACATGGATCAAATTGCTGGATTTCCTCTTTAGTGTAACAGTTCTGCAGAGGCCGGGTAATGAGTCATTCAGTTGATTAAGGCATGTTGGAGTTGGGGTACATCTGAAAGTTTTAGGCTAGTTGCAATAGACTCTAAATTGTGGTGACGTTTCATCATATAACAGACGTTTACTCTAAACTTACCGCCAGAGGGGCAGTGGAAAAAAGGCATTTTTTTGTGTTACTGTGGCACAGTCAAAGTCTAGGCTTAAACTCAATTTTAAAATCAATAGCATGGTTTAAAATTTAATGTTTACAGATGCTCTCCATCTAATCTGACTGTGACAGAGTGGGATAAAAAGTCTCAAAATCAACCTGGTCACAAGTTATCCTGAGTCACATGCAGCTGTAATGTCAGTGGATGGGCTTGGTACAAACTTCTGAGATTTTCAAATGCATATGAAGAATATATTGTAAAGGTTTTTTTTCTTTTTCATCTACCTCCCAATTATACACAACATTGTGTTGGTCTGTCCCATAAAATCCAAGTAAAATTAATTGAATTGTGTAATTACCATGTGACAAAATTTGAAAACATTCAAGTAGAGTAAATAACTTTGTCAGGCATGCACTACATACATGGCGCAGAATCGCACCACAGCTGTCACAGAGGCTTTGTGAGAACATTGGGCCTACAGGGAACCTGTTCTTCCATTTCACTCTTTAACAGTTGAAACTTTTGCTGTGGGATTAGGCCATGTCACTGTTTGGCTGCCTTTACAACCCTCCAGCCGCATCAGGCAAATTAAACATAATCCCTCTGCTATTTAGATGACAAATTACGTATGTGATCCTGTGGGGTTGTGCCCAGCTTACTGGCTGCTGTCCCAAACTGCATGCCAAAGTTGTCAGTCAGAGGGGCCAACCGGAATGCCAATGCATTGCAAAAATGTGCTATTTCTGTAACAGGGAGAAGAGGAAAAAAAGAAACTCTTTTTGCCTGTGGCATAGTTCGCACATTTTTCATTCATAAATGGAAGTTAAATATGTAGATGCAAAGGAATTATGTTTTAGTCATAGTAGTTAATTATACTTCTTCTACAAGGTTGAACTTTAACATCATTTAGGGCTAAATATAGATAATTTTTAACATTGGACATTAATAATGTTCCTGTTCTTATTTCTTTACAGCACAGGACTGTATCAGCCGTTAGTTCCGAAACAAATGGATTAAGCGACAAGCAAAAAGCTAAAAACAGCCTAGAAGAGAGCACTCTGAACCTGACTACTGAGGAGGTAAGGCAGGGTGTTACCTCCTCAGGAAAGCAGCAGAGGCCACACTGACTTTCATGCACTGTCTTGATAAAATATGGCATCCTTTTTAATGCATCATGTTTTCTTTTTTCTTTCTCTCTTTAATGTAGATCAAAGTGCTGAGGAGGATAAGGGAGGAGTATGAGAGAAGAGGGGGTTTCATAAGAATCTTCCCCACCAAGGATACATGGGATCTTTATGGGTAATCAGAGCTAGGAAAAAACAGACAGATACCTTAAAAGGCCTCAAGCTGTTTGTTACAGTCCCCTGATAACATGGAAATTCAAGCTAATTTAGGATAATCTGCACAAATAAAGTCAAACCAGGGATCCTACACAGCCTGGAAAAGTTCCGAGCTTGACCAATGTATGGAAAAGCAAATGTAGTAAAAAAAAAAAAACAAATCCATCTATCTGTTTGTATTTGGATCCCCCTACCTAACTGTAACCAAAAACATTAAAGATAAAGGAGCAGGGTCCTTATATGTAAAAAAAATTGTGTTATCTTTCAGGATCACAATTATTTAATGTCAGAATTAGGGCTGAAACAATAAACCTGATTAATTGTGATGAATTGATTATTGAAATAATTGTCAGCTATTTTAGCAATTGATTAATTGTTAACTTGAGTAAGCAAGACTCAAAAACGGCCAATTGCTGAAAGAACAACAACGACAGAGCAGGAATTAATCCCAAGCTCGACAAAAATTATATAAAGGAAAGTCTATTTCAGGTTATTTTGCTGGATTTCATCCATAGATGTCCTAAAAACTGAATTTTATGACATTTCTAAAAACACATTGAACTTAAGACTTGAAAAAAATAAAAGCTATTTTGAATTGTACTTGTTTTTCTGCCTCTTTTTGTCAGATCATATCTCGAGTCCAAGCCGTCATTGAACTCCTTGATGGCAAAGCGACTTTTCCATGGAAGGTAAGCATTCCCATTGCGGTTTGAAGGCCGGAATACATCTTTTCTTTGGCTTATGGAAAAGCTTGGATTCTCTCGTGTTTGTATTTTATACTTTGATTGCACAGGTTAGAGGACTCATTAAAGAGATGAAGCAGGTTTTCCAACATGTTCCTCGTGTCTGCTCAGCATTGTGGTGTTGATTTGGTGACAGGAAAGAAAAGTGATGGACGATTAATGCTTAGTTAGGAACCCATTTTTATTTTAGTAAAGCAGCCTCCATTTAGGTTCTTTTGTTTAGTTTTGTTTTAAGCCTTCTATTTTCCATATTTGTTAGGTAATCAGACTGATTGGTTACTGCTTCAGCCCGTTAGATGTTGCTGTTTGGCATTTATCTAATTGTTTGGGATCATCATACTTCAGGAGACGCTGCACAATATTTTAGTGTTTTTGACAAGCGACTTGGAATTTAAAAGAAGTACCTTCCTCCTTTTTAATTGTTGAATGATACAAATCCAAATAACAATGCCCCACTGTTCACATGCTGTTCTGCTGTCAGACCCATGAACAGGAACACTCACCTGGTGGGGGACACAGCTCATGGTCGTCACGTTGTTCAGTATGAGAGGAAGCTGCTGTCTCTGGAAGCACAGAAAAGTAAAGAACGCCACCTGAGTCATCACTCTGTTGTGAGGCGAAAAAAACTGAGTAGGTCTGATGTATTCTGCATGTTACTGTGTGTGGAGTTAAGTAGAACAACATAACATGTTACAGCACTTTTGGTTTTAATAAATAACTCCCCTGTGTCATGGTAAGGTTGGCCAAAAGTGACTCGGAATGAGTTAATTTCTTTGCAGCAACAATAAAAAGCCTTTTCTAAGCATATGCATGTTTTATCCCAAATGCTTGTGATGTAACTGACATTTGTCTTTTCTTGCACTGCCACACACCTCAGGGAAGGAATCCAAGGCTTTCCTGGCTGAAAACAGAAGCCAGGAGACCGAGGAGTGTTCTCAGGAGGAAATCGAGGAGGTGAAACAACCTCTTGAGCCACTCCCGCTCAAGGTTTTGGTAATGGAGCAAAGTAAACAAGCGGCCACACCACTGGAGCAAAGCCACAACAAACCTGAGTCCAGCTCAGATGCAGCCATTCAAAATGCCAGGCCCTCAGTCAACCTCCTGAACATCCTTCAGCAGGGGCGGGACCTCAGGTCAGTCTATACTCTGGGTTAATGTTAGTGTTGGATACTGCTCTTATATTTCACATTTCAAAAGAATGTTTATAAACTCGCTCTGACTGAGGGTGTACAAGGAAGAAGGTGAGCCTTACATTGCAAGTATTGATGTGCCCTGAATAGGTTTTTAGCATTTTATTATTGGTATTTTTTGTAATGCACCAATAACAATGCAATGTAATGTAGTGTATGTATACAGGTTTTCAAAAACTTTTACACTTTCCCTGTCTTTAACATAGTTAACATATTTCTTTACTATAAAATTATACAATAAGGCAGGTCTTAATTCATTTTTATATCTTTTTTTGTCTCACATGTGATTCTGCAGCTATCCATGTTTCTGTACTTAACATCACACGCAAAACCGTTGGAATGGCAACCAACAATTAACAGAGCTGGATCTCAGAGCAAAGATTATGTTTAAGTGTATCAGGAATTAACATTAGAAAACACAAAAACATTTCCCACACCGAAAGTACGTAAAAACAGAACATTCGGTCTGTTACAGTTTTATGTTTTTTGAGTTTTCAGGCTTAATGTTTATTTTGCAATAACTACAAAGTAATCGTCGGAACACTCGTGGTGGTGGCTTAGCTAATTTAAACACCTGCTCTACTGATAATCTGTCAGATAGTAGATGCGTCGGTTGCCTTATTTTTGTGCTAACTGAACCGAAACATGTCGAACTGCGGAGCAAAGGTAGATATTAAGGTTGTCGAAGTCGAGCTATAGCATAGTTAACCTACTCCCCACTTTCTTTATATATATTTTTAAATGAAAACTTTTTACAGACCTATGAAATGTGATTCCCTTAGCCCTGTATGTCTTGCTGGTGTAGCAAAACATTGTGTCCCTTTTTCAGATTCTTTGCATTTGTCATTTTCTAAACCACCTTTACTTCCACTCAATACAAAGCAACATCGCATGTGGCGTACTGCCGTGCATAGTAAGTTACGTGATGTCCAACCTATGGGATCACTGAGCGGACTTTCCATTTACGTTTTCTACAAAGGTATGCTAAAAATAATTAACTGGCTGCTAATGTTTTGAACACAGCGTGCAGCTACTGCGGAGTTACTGTCCGTAAATAGAAGCAGGCACATAAAGGAAAAAAGGTGTTTGAAATATTGGTGGACTGTCCCCTTCAGGCTAAAGTTGGTGGGAACATGTCCACACTGGTCCTTCACGAAGTTACGCGTATGGTCTCGACCTGCTTTGTGCTTCTTGAGGCTGAGATTATTGCCCATTTTCTTTGCAAAGTAGCTCTGGCTCAGAGTATATGAAAAGTCTTGGAATATAAATTGTCAAGTCTTGCCAAATATTCTTAGTTAGAATTTTTATATCTCCACATCATGATGCTGTCACTACCGTGCAACAACTCCTACATTTATGTTTGTAGGCTGCATGGTGGAGCAGTTCTCAGCACAGTTTCTAAATTCAAATAATACTTATGAGCCTTTTCTCAGTTGCATGCTCTTCCTGTGCATGCCTGTGTTCCCTCCAAGTACCCAGCTTGTCCAAGATACATAAGCATAATCGTTTTCTTGAAACTCTCCCTAGGTTTGGGTGAGTGTGTCTGTGCATGTTTGTTTGTGCTTTTTGCCTCTGTATTGCCCTGTGCTGGAACACTGAACTGATCAGGCTGTACCCTGCCCTTTGGCTGCTAGAGACAGCCACCAGTCCCCTTTCCACCCTGGAGAGAGTGTGTACAGAAATGGGTGTATGGATCAATGTTTATTTACAGAACAAATGTACCTTCTTAATTTTTTAATAAATTTGCAGTTAAATTATATGATGTGGTTTTTCAGTTATGCTGTGCTGTATGCAGAATGTGTTTATCTAATCTTTTAGGTTTTTACAAGTTCCAATATAAAAGTTTTCCAGTCTTTTTACTTTTAATGAGTTCCACAGGAGGTCATATGCAAACACTATGAACTGTAGTTTCCTGTATATTTGTTTCCAAGACTACAGTCTCCTGATGATTTTAAATGTTTCCTTGATATTATAACCTGGCAAAGTATTACAATAACAAGTCTGAGTTTGTTGAAAAATCTATGCGATTTCTTAGAGAGTGTATGAAGCTGGGAAATGATCATCTAGCACATGACTGTTTGTGTTTCACAGGATTTTATCTGAAAAAGATACTTTTTCTGACAGTTTTCTTGATAAGCTGACCTGTCTGTACCAAAAGTTGCATTTTAGTAACTTTTGTTAGAAAGTAAAACTATATTTGTCTTATAGTTCAATAGTTTTTTAGTTACTTAGATGATAAAATTGAGAATTTGAGTGAAGTAGTGTGTTGTCAGGTTTGTACTTGATCATAGACTCCAGTAATAACAGGCCTTTATTGAATGAAAACTACAACTACAAAATACCTGAAATAATATAATCATTACATCTTTACATTCTTTTAACCACTATTTACAGTTAAACGTTTTGAAAAGACATTTCCCGCGTGTGTTCTGAGAGTCAAATTGAGTGAAACTAATTGATTAATATGTGTGGACACACAGTCTAGACATGGATTGGACACTTGAATATACTTTGATTTAAATTACAGGCATCGATCTCCAGTTTCTAAAGGATGGTTTGACTCTTCTTCAACACACCTGAATCTAATAATTATATCATTAGCAGAACTCTGTAGAAAGTTGGTCTCAAGTCATTAGAACTAAACATGTTTTCTTCCAAGTCTGCTAGATCCATCTTGAAACAAGTGTTCAAGTGATGTGCTCTCTTCTCTTGCAAAGTGGCTTTTTCTTGCCACTCTTTCATAAAAGCCAGTTTTGTGGGGTCGACTACTAACAGGTGTTCTATTAAGATATTATCCAACCTGAGCTGTTTACCTCTGTAGCTCCTCTAGAGTTATTTCGTACTTCCTGGCTGCTTTCCTGAAGCTACAATCAACCATAGTTAAAAAAGTACCGGTAATCTGAATTTGATCTCAGTATTTTGCATCTGACCCTTTTGTTTACAGAGATTAAGAGGAGCTCCTGGAGCATACCAGCACCTCAAAATATCATGTCTTTGCAAAGATAAAAATGAACTGCGTTCTCTTAATTGCGTACTTTACCATTTTAAATGTTTTTTTATCTCTGCTTTATCTTCAGCAAAGTGCAGGCTCGGATGGCTTTTTCCTCTTACCTTCAGAGAGTCCAGTGCAGGCTTTTAGTTGAGAGCAAAACCAACTCTATCCCAACCTGGCCAGACGACGACAACGACCAAATGGTAAGGTCTCATTGATAGTTAGATATGCCAACATTAGTGTTATTAGCTTGTGTGCCTTGTCATGACACTGCTGTGTTGTTCTGCTGTTTTAGTCTGTACCTCTATCCTGTTCTCCCAGGATTTCAGAATTTTAAGTATTATATATATATATGTATATATTTTTAAAAGTTATTTACCTGTTTATTTGTTATTGTTTAGTAGGGTATTAGTCAGTGTCTAATTATTGTACATGTCACTAGTCTACTGGTTATATTTAAACTTTCACTGTTGTTTGTATACCTATCTGATATTTTATTTTTCTGTCCTGGGACTGGGTAACTTTAGTTCATTTGCAGCAATTCTTTTAATGAAGAAAGTGCATGTCAAATAAATTAGTTCTATTCTGTTTTACTCATGCGTTTTTACCTCTCTCCCCATGTTTTTTTTTTAGTTCAAGTAGAATTGGTGGAACACTCCAAAGCATTGTTTCCTAACTATGAATTTCCATTGTAATTATTTAGTCATTTGTGCTACATAGCTGAAATGTGTATTAGACATTTGTGGCCACAGTGTAGGAAAACGTGGAGTGTAAGAGGCAGTCTGACTGGAAAGTCTTCAGTATACATCATCATCAGTGACCTCAAACCAAATCAGTTAAATTGGGGTGGACTCTTTTTTTTTTTGAAGAACTAAAGCAAATGGGATATTTAAAAGCAGACTATGATGAATCAGTATTTCTGCATAGCAGTGCTAAGATATTTTACATGTATTTTATTGTCTGGACAGGAGCTTGTGATACGATTCTTGAGAAGAGCTGCCACTAACCTTCAACAAGACATAAACATTGTGGTGCCCAATCACCAGTTACCACTCCAAGATCGCAGACGCATCCTGTCCTACCAGTTAGGAGAGTTTATCCACTGTTACAATAAGGTACTTCATCCAGTAATTCAGTTAATCACAGCATTTTGTCCTGATGAGGGACTGAAACTTAAGAGAATCATACTCTGATAACTGAGACCAGCTGCCTTCTGCTTTCCTTTCTCTTTTACAGGAAACTGAGTTGATGACAAAGCAGGAAAGTGGCGAAGAGGATCATTGTGTTAACGAGAGTGTATTTCAAGAGTACATTACGGAAGCAAGGTTTGTGAGTCTTTTAGTGGGTTTTAAAACCCACTAAAGACCTCCCTCATTCATTGCTTGGCTTTACACCGGTGTACTTCTATTGTATTTTTCAAAAGTAGTCATTCTCCATGAACCTTCCCAGATTTTCTCACCTTACAGTCAAAAACTTTAATGAATTCTATTATTATTTTATGTGATAGACCAACACAACACAATGTACAATTGTGAAGAGGAAAACCCCCCACATGGTTTTCAACATTTTCTACAAATTTAAAAAAATGTGTGCTTCCTTTATATACCCCAAGCTAGACTCTTGCACAACTAATTGCTGTGAGAAGTAACTCAAGGTATGTTAGAGAACATTAGTGAACAAAAAAACATGAATACACAGCTGAAAGGTCAGGACCAAAGTTTAAAGCACGGTTGGTGCTTAAACAACTGTTCCCCAAGCTTTGGAGCTCTGCTCATTCAATCATCCAAGGTGATTGCAAGGCGGGCTAGTTTATGAAGCAGAAAAGAAACCCTTGGTAACTTTAGGAGAAATGCAGAGATCCACGGCTCATCTGGAAGAATCTGTTGACAGGATAACCATTAGTCATGCACTCCACAAATTATATGAAGAGTGGCAAGAGAAATATATCATTGAAAGAAACCTATAAGAACACCAGCCTGCCATAAACCATGCAGGGAACTTCGCAAACATGTGGAAAATGAAACCAAAATTTAACTTTGGGCTTCATACAGAACACACTGTGTGGTAGGAAAATAGCAGATCTCCCTGAATCCGTTGTTACGAAATGTGAAAAATGGTAGTGACAGCATCATTCTGTGGGAATGCTTCACTTCAGCAGAAACAGTGAAGCTGGTCAAAGTTAATGAGAAGTTGGGTGGAGGAAAATAGAGGAAAGTCTTGAAAGTAAACTCGTTAGGAGCTCCAAAACAAACTGGTGTGAAGGTTCATCTTTGAGAAGGAAAACAATTGTAAACTGTTTTCAATTGGAATGCTTTAAACCAAATCTTATGTATACAAACACACAATTGTAAAACTTGTTGGAATGAATGTGTGTTTCTACTTTAAAGTTGTATTCTACTTTGTCACAAAATCCTAGTAAAATACAATGAAGTTAGTGTTTTTCTAACATGAAAATGTTACAAAGGGTATCAATACTTTGGCTTGGCAGAATACATGGTAATATGAGCTAAGTGGCCTTATTTATTTTAATGTATTTTTTTTCCACAGTGAGAATGATCTGGAGGAAGTACTGACATATTATACACATAGAAATAAATCAGCCAACGTCTTCTTAGGAAATAAAGTTAGAACTGTCAAGGCTCAGGATTCAGGCAGCAGGGCAAATTCTAAAAGTAAGTTCCATATGTTTTTTTAATTCATATTTCTGGTTTGCAGTAATTTATTTTACATTATCTTGTGATATTAAGGAACAACTGCTTATTTTTTTTAACCACTTAAAAGTAAACAAAAAAAAAAGAGTCATGTGAGATGGACAGGTCAGCCATCGAATGATTAGGACTCAGTGTGGGATCATAGTGTCCGTCAGAGTAGAGGAATGAGTGACTAATGATAACACATCTTGGTCTTTCTTTCCCCTTTAAAAAGCTTTGCCTGTGACCAAAGAGGACTCCAGAGCTTCAGAGTCCTCACTCTCTGCAGGGAAAGTCTGCAGTGACCCAAACATCAAATCCTCTGAGACTCAATTGCCTGTGCTGCATTCAGACCAACAGGCTGACGTTACAGCCAGTAAAACTCAACCAGATGTCCAGTCATCTCAGCACTGCTCCGGTTTTTCTCCAAGTTCAGACTGCACAAACATTCGTCCGCAGCACTGCTCTCCTACTACAAAATCCATTCCTCTTCACTGCCCCCCACCACCGCCACCTCCGCAGCCACCGTCTTACGCACAGTCCTTGGCCAAGTCTAATTTTTGCCATTCGGAAACTCTTTCCGATCTTCCCGCATACACCTCTGCCCCCATCATCACGCAGCCAAAAGTGAATCGGACACCCACATCCACCAGCTCTAACGGAGCTTCTGCTGTGCCACCAAATCAGGCTTTGAGAAAGATTCAGTCTGTTACTACACCCACAACCAACTCCAAAACTACATTTGCAATACCAAGTGCCACGCACATCTACAGCCAGACGTTCTCTAGACCTACCTCAGCACACCAAGGTAATCGAAGTTCTGTTGCAAGTGGCTTTCACAACTAAATTAATGTGATGTCCTCACCGTTGTTTCTGTTCATTTTAGGGATGTACAGGAGCCGTTCCAAGCCCAAGTCTAACTCAGAGGGGACTTTGAGGGACTTACAATCTTTGTCTGCCCAAGCCCAGTCAAATCAGCAAGCATTCATCTCAGCCCTGCAGAAACTGGCAGACAAGCAGGTTGCTCGCCACTATGCCAGCTCCAGTCACATCAACCTGCTGACACACCATGTGGGTTTCTTTTTTGTGTTAGTACAATATAATTCCTTTCCGAGGTTTATCCCATGTCGTAAACCTCCCCCAATTTTTGAGCACTTAATTTAAGTTTGCATGATCATTTGTACCAAAGGATTCATCTGCAGCTAAAAAATCCTTCTAATATAAACATGTGAAAAGTTCAACCTTTTCTTCTTGGCTTACCATCAATATAGTGTAGGGTTGATCTGTTCATATTTTTTGGATCAGCTGATCAATAACTAAATAGCAAACGGTTTTTAATTGGAGCTTTTGCAGAATTTGAATCAGATGAAGCTAAAACTTTGCCACATGAGGAGCTCTGTCTGGAACATATTTAGAAAGGGTTTTTTGTTTCTAAACGCAAAATTTATAGATTTTTTTGTACAGTTTTGGCTTAGTTACATTCCTGACTATTATTTTTCTCTTAGAAAATGGCTTTTTTGAGTTTGTATGCTCTAGTTAATGATTACTCGATTGCTAAATTAGTTAATGATTATTTCAATTATTTTAACTGATTAATCACAATTAATCAGAATAACTGTCTCAAAATGTTTTAGATTTTATATGCAATTGTAGTGTATGTAGTGTCTTCTAAAACATGAATGTTCTGCATTGAGGTATGAAATTGGATCCACTCTGTCAGCCTGTACAAGAGACTATGCAGATATTAAGCAGCTGTTAGCTGACCTCTGTAGTATTTTTTTTCAAGAAAAAAAATCTCTGAAATGTTTTATGTAGAGAAGAATCATCAGTCTCACTGTGAGGTCTTTGATATTTTCCTTTGTTGATGCGTAAATCTGGCTTAGACCCCATGCTGATGGGCGGCGTGTAGCTGCTCATGCTTTCAGCAGACCTGTTGGAGCCGCGGAGGTCTGCTGCCTCTTTCAGCACACCTTCCTCCTTCAGCCCTCAACTCGCCTCCAGTCTGTGGGTTGGGATGGCTGTGGGGGTGGGTCTGGAACTGAAGTTTAACGCTGGCTGGCCCAAACAGCGGTGAGCCGCATCAAGCCATGGCTCTGTGTGAGGTCTCATTATCAGATGCACCATGGGGGAGTGATTTCTGTTGATACTTAACAGGCAGCCACTTTTTTGTGGTAATTGATGCTTATAAATGGAGGAATGTGGCAAATTGGCACTGAGCAGGGGAGTGGCAGCTTGGCTGGCTCCATCACCACCTTCTCCCATATTCTCCAATGGTTTGGCCCTCAGCTTTGGGAGACCCTGAGTCTTTCCTTCCTCTTTTGCCTCACTTCATTTTTTTTTTCAGTGAAGAGTTTTTTTGTGATGGCACCAGACCACACAGAGTGCAGGTTTTATGACTTCCTTTCTGACTGTACATTTTTCATTCTATCTGAAACTTGTTTGCTGTGTTTCCCAAAAGCAGTTAATCCAGGCCATGGCAGAAGCTTTAGTCAAATAGTCCAGAATTTGGCACTTATAGGGCTCAGAGAACATTTAGATTTTTCTAAGGCTCCGATTTAAGTCATTAAATCACTTTCTGGGCTAAATGGAGAACTTTGTAAACATGAACAACACTCCGTTGCACAGTTGACCTCAGGGTTTAAGTAATTACTCACTCTCAAGCAGGGCCATATAAACAGAAAGAGACTGACACTGAGTAAAACCAGGCATGGCCGCCATCTCCATCATGCTGCTGTGCAGTGATGCGACAATATGATTGTGGATCCTTTCACCATGTGTGTCTGTTTATGTCCACTGTTGTAAGATTGGCTTGTTTTAAATAAATAGAAAGTTCCGTAAACATGACAGAAGAGGATGGTGCAGGATAGAGATGGATAGCCCCTGAGAGAACATTTATTGTTTCTGTGAATCCCTACGTTTTGTCTCTTTATGAATATAAACAGTATCCACAACCAAATGTATTATATTTCCTCCATTTAGATTTTGTTCTTTGAAGGAATATGACTTGTCTAACTTTAGAAGTAAACTAGCGCTGTGGGTGTGTAACAACATGCTGACACATTTTTCTTTTATGTCGTACAAGGCCTGGCAGCTCAACAGTTTTCCCATTGGACATTTAGCGCACAGGAGAAAATAAAGTAAATAAAATATCACAACGGTATGATGTATGATTAATACTCCCGTAATATTTCACTGAGACTGCAGAGTAGCCCTGAGATGAGGCTGATTGGGTTATAAGCACATTTTGACTGGAGAATCATGATAACTGTTGCTGTTAAGGATGGAGGAGGCGGAGGTGAAGGTTGGACTTACTGTTAAACAGAGACTAGCTGTGCCATGTGCTGTGTATACATTTCACATAGATACCAGCGATAAAGGCAGTCAGTTGAGGGAGGAACTTAACAGCTTAAAACATAGGATTTACTGTTACCACTGGGTTGCACTGAAAAAAGCTGATCAGACAAAACATCTTTAAGTACAATAAAATTAAGATGAATTATTTCTCTGTATTACTGTGTTCAGCTGACCAACCTGAACCTGGCCAACAAGATGCTGGGTCGAGAGAGTTACACACTGATCCCTAAAGTTGCTGCAACCCACAGACCTGTGAGAACTGTTCAAGCTGGAAAAGACTATCTAGCCGGTACAAGGTAAGTTTTTCAGAGTATGGAGAAAGTTATCAGAGGGAAGTCAGACATGTTATGACTAATAATAGTAATAGTGATCTAACGTATTTTGTTTTTTATAGTCTTTTTATCCTCTTCATAACCACTTTCAACATTGGTTATTGTAAAAAAAACAAAAAACTGATTATTATGAAATCATTTCCAAAGTGTTAGAAGCATGACAGCTTATATTTCACTTTAGTTAGTGATTGCTTAAGCTGTATCTAGTTGTTCCTCAAGGATCTGTCCCTGGACTGATGTTGTTTATACTTGATATTGTAGGCCTTCAGTTTGTGACTGTAAAATTTTTATTTACTCAGAAGATGCCCAACACAAGACTGAAATCAATCACAAAGAAGCAACTGGGTAGATCTAGAAGTCATGGTGATGCTGGTCTGAGGATTTCAGAATCTAAAAATGAGAAAACATACAGAGATCTTCAGTGTTGTTATTGTAGAAGATTTGTGCAGAATAGCTCATATAGCTTCTTTTTAAAAATGAAGTGTTTGAAATGCCATCTTTGAATGCACAATGTGTTGAAACTTTAAGGAGATGGACTGCAGAAGTAAAATAGCTTATTGCTTAGCAAGAACAAGAAACTGATTCAAAATTATACAATAACAGATTCCATGTGTATTAAATTAAATGTTCGGTGAGTGTTATTGGTATCGCACAGGTTGCTAAAAAAAAACCAATGACTCCATGGTTAATGTTACAGTAGGCGTAGAGAAGTCTTGCTTTCACCTTCATGGTGTCTAGTGTCTTCGCTCTGATGGGAATGTTTATTATTTCTACTGTAAGCTCTGTTTCTGTAATAGCTTATATTTAATTAAAAAGCACTTCAAAGTTATCTACCATGTTATCAAAGTTTTATATTTAGCAAACATGCACTCTGCAACCTTAAGAAAACCTTGATGTTGCTTTTGGTCCAGTTTTAGCCTTGTGCTTATTTTGCTGCGTTTTATTTGCTGTCCTCTGAGACATCACACAGATACTTATCCGTTATGAGGTCAGATGCAATCACCACAAAGTTAAACATCATGTCTTTCTCCTGATGGACTTTAAATACAGTGTTTATGTATAGTCCTGAACTATTCTTGCTGTTTAGATTCAGTAGGGAAGCTTTAAATGTTAAAATGTGTTTGAGGAAGCCTCCTTTTACCTTCAGGCGTCAGAATGCTGTTAAACTATGAAACGTTATGTTCCACTTTGGCCAAACTGCTGTCCTGAGATTTTTGTGTTTTAAAGCTTTAGTTTCACTTTAGTGTCAAAACTTAAATTATAGCTGGCTACTTGGTCACGGTCAATAGAATCCAAAGGCCTGTTTAATGGTCTTTAACAGAATATTAGATTCAAATTGGTTGGTCTTTGGGAAGGAATTGCCCCTCCAGGCAGTTTGGTGAAACTTGGTGCTGGAAAATTTTGCTCTCTTTATGTAATTGAAGTTGTGTTTTCACTGCCAGGACCTTTTTGGCATCCAGGGTAGCCTGTCCTCCACCGTGCTTTTTTGCTACAGTAACCAGGGCGAAAACAAATACAGGTAGAAATTTACCCTGAAACTGGCACCGGTATGGAGGTCAGACTTTTTGCAATGGCTGTGGGATAAAGTTGCAACTTACCAGTGGGAGGATGGTAAACATTTCTAATTGCATTTTGTTTCTTTCATCTCCCAGCTTATATTCTTTAATGCTATTGAGACAGCAACACTTTTTAAGTGACTTAACAGTTGAAGTTAAAGTTTTAAAAGTAAGACGGGCAGTGGTCCGATTGGTATCATTTTGCATGGGTTCTTTTTGTATGGAGTTCTCCTTATGCAAGTGAATGTTCTCTCTGGCTACCCCGGCCTCCTCCTACCGATTGTAAGTCTGAACGGAGGAGCTGCTGCTTGTGTGTGGTTACATTCATCATAAAATATCTGTGAACAACTACAAACTTCTCAGTAAAACTGATTTTAGTTAATTTTCAGAGGTTAACCGCTTTGAAACTGTCAAAATTATGTTTTTAGGTAGACAATTGTAATACTGGTCAGATCACCCCCTTTCCTTTCTTCTGCTACTTGAAGTCTGGATCGGCTCAGTTCATTTGCGGTCCATAAGAAATACCTTTGTAAATACATTTCTTTTAAGTTTGAGTGGCAAACCTTGACTTTTAAACTGTAACTGCTGTGAATTTATATAAACATTGTTTTAGTCTAGCTTAGCTGTTTCTAATCACATTCTGGACTCCACTGTTGAGGTGGATGTCCTCAGATCACCATAGGAAGAGAATCTGCTCACCGTCAGAGGACGTAATAGACATGAAGGATCAGATTTAGGCCCTGTGTAATGGAAACCCACTCATAAAATGGCCTTGGTAGATATAAAGATGTCTAAGTTCCAGAGCAAAAAACTCATAGTTGAAACGCTTCAGAACAACTGGCTGCTGAGTACCCATAAAATATGTCTTACCTCTGTGTCTAGTGAAATTCCTCTTTTCTCACTCCTGTCACGCTACAGTGAGAAGAAAAAAAAAGAATCAAACTGTCATGGTATATGGTAGTAGACCAGGAATATCATCCTATAGTACACATGATGAGCCTCCACTTTTACTTTTTTTCTGCTGGTAATGTAAATGGCAGTGCCTCAGACAGCTTGGCCCTGATCTCTGACTCTGGTTTTCCAGTCCAGTCCTTAAATGTATCGAGCTGTCAGGGTATTCCTGGAATGTCTGGCCGTTTCCCCTTTACAAATGTTTTTATTTCCACCAACCAAGAGGGGACTTTTTATAGAATTTATTATTCGCAAATGGCTTCATCTAACCTTCATGGGTTACTCTAGAAACAGAAATCAGAGTTTGAAAGATCCAGTGCTGTTAGGGATCACATTTTTGTTCTCAGAGTTTTAGAAATATTATTTCCTCATCGTCTTTTAGATGTTCTTTTATCATGTTTGTGTGGATGCGTGTTTATTGTGCTGAAATATCTAATATTATGAGAAATTCTTTTGATTTCATAGACACTGTTTCATAAAAAACTAAATTTTCTCCCCTGTTACACTTGGACCTATGGCTTGTGCCAAACATACTGAAACTGTTAAGCACACTGGCTCTTTTTAACGACCACAAGGGTGAGGTATGATGGGTTTCAAAAGCCAGCGCGGCTCTTTGAAGTGCCGCTGCCAGGATCTAGCAGGTATGCTGCATCAGCATTCTCAGAAGTCATGCCTAAATCCTTTGTGCTGACAATTGAAGGATGTTCAATCATATAGCACGTCCTGTCACAGCCACTGTTAACCTCACTTCCGGTCTTTGTACATTTATGAAGTGAAGTGATGTGCTTTAAAAAGACAAATGGTAGGCAGACGTTTAGAGACCAAGCCAGCTCCCCACAAAGTGATTTCAGTCAAATATCAGAGATTGCACGAACCCTTGGAAGCATGTTCATATATGTTGGACCTATTCAGCATATGAATGTCCTCATATATGAGGACATTCATATATCCTAAATGTCCTCAGGATATATGAGGACATTCAATTAGCCACATTGAAAAGTGTGTTTCATTTGGATTTTGTGATACACCGACAGAAAATAGTGTGCAATTGTGAAGTTGAAGGAAATCGATAAATGATTTGTAAAAATCATGATATGTAAAAAGTTTTACAAATCATGTAAAACATGAAAGTGGGCCATACATTACCATACATCCCCTTTTACTCTGATACACCTAATTAAAGTCCAATGCAACCAATAAGAAAAGGCCCATGTTGACTCTGGAGTAGCTACACAGATCCTCGGCTAAAGTTATTGAATCTGTTAACAGGACAACTACTAATCGTGCAGCATACCATCCCCACAGTGGTAAATTACCTGCATTTCTATGGCACTTTATCAAGTCAGAGGACTCCAAAGCAGTTTGCACTGCAATCAGTCATTCAGTCACACACTTGTTGTGGTGAGCTGCATTGTATTCTGGGCAAAACAGGGTTTGCACTGGCAAACCACCGGTTACAGGACAAAACTTCAGCTTAAGTGGTACTTGTAATACCAGTCTCCTATACATAATTCATGTCCATATGGACCAGGAGGAAGTTGAGATTGTGCTTTCTGTCCACAGCAGCTGAATTGTTCATAATTTAAGTGCAATCGTTTAATCTTATTGTTTATATGTAGTCACTGCAACCAGAGTCAATGGTTTTTGTCACTGCGGAGAAAAAGTTACATGTATTCATTTGTTTGACGTGTGATGGCATAGTGTGAATTCTCTTGTTGAACATTAATTAAATTTAATGAAGATTAAATGCAACTGTCTATGTTATTGTTATTTTAAAAACTGATGGGTAAAAATAGATTATAGATAATTTTTTTGACCCTGTCAGTCAAAATGACAGACAACACAAAAGGTCAGCGCAACCTGTTTGTCTTAACTAAGATGCTGAGCAATTAGTTTTTGGGGCTTTTATTTGCTGGTAACACCAGTGGCTTTGTTGTTTTTAATAATCAACTTCAATATCTGACTTCTTTTACAGTTAGCAGTTGCTTCTAGACGGTCTTTAGTTCTTTAGCCAATAAAGCTATTGTGAAATGTTTCTTGTATTTTATCCTTTTTTATTGTTAATGATATAACATTTGTTAGTGTTCTTTTTTGTACAGCTCTATAAAATAAGAACGTCAGAAACTGTACTTTTACAGGGTGTTGTATAAATTTAATTCAGTGCCTTGTAATGTATTGCAAGGGTGTAACATTTCAAAAGACCTTTTGAACGCCCATTCTCCTGACTAATCAGAAAAACTGCTGTAAAAGTGTCTGAATTCTTTGATGCAAGTCAGTGTACCACAAAAAATGGCCTGATGTCTCTGTTCCTTTGAGTTTAAAAAGAGGTTTCATTCTCTCTGATTGGTAACAGATGTTGTACTATGAAGGAGAAGCCTTTAGGTAAGAACAGATGAAATTCCACTGAGTAGATTTAGTTCCACTAGATATAAACACCTCTGGAACAAAACTGATAGCAACTATCTTTGAAATATTACTCAGTACCTCCAAAAGAGTGCAATCCCTACTTACATAATAATGATTCACTAATCATTTCATTCAGGTGTGTTGCACTAGAAATATACCTAAACGTTTCGGGACCCACATACAGGACAAATCACATCCATGTTTTAGAATGGTCTAGTCAAAGCATAGGCATAAATCCTATTGAGAATATGTGGCAAAACTTGAAAACTGATGTTCTGAGATCAACTCCATACAGTCCAACTGAGCAAAAAGAACGAAATGCGGTTATACAAAGTATTGAATTTGGGGTGGTGGTGAACAAATGCATGCCACAGATTGTAAAATGAATCAATGCAATAAAAGGTGCAAATATTTCAGAGACCAGATATTAAACTGATTCGTAGCTGGATGGAAAAATAAATGCATAAAAAAATAAATAATTAATTAACTAACTAAATTAAAAGATAAAAGATAAATGGATGTATGTATTAAATAAACAGTATTGTGTAAAGAAGTTTGGCTATGGAGTTATTTTTCCATACTTTTCCGCCATGTTTACCAAGCCTGTATGTCTCTGCCTTTTATAGTATGGCATAGAGCCTTCAGCCGTCTCTGATGATCTACATATAATGATGTAGATCATCAGATCTACTTCAGACTTCAGACTACTTGTAGGCTCCAATCCTATATTTCTCAGGCTTTTTATAGCTTCAATATAAGCATTCCTTGCATTACTGGACTGAACAAAACCATAAATACGGTTCATTTTTCGCATTTCAAGGATGTTTCTTCTCTGTGTCATGTTGTTGCAGGAAAGCTCTATAAACAAACACTGATTAATGGCTGGAAATACCCTCACGGTCTTGAGGCGTCTGATGTTTACACTGACCAGGCAGGACTTTGAGATAGTCTGGCATGATGTCATCTCAAACGGTCCATTTTCCCACATTCACTCCGAGTTAGATTGATGCTGCACATGTCCTCCTGTACTGCTCTGTTGTTCAAGAGCAAATAAGAAGACGGCAAGCACAGCAGGAAGTAAACTGACACTCCTGTGCAGTCTCTCTAAATTGGTGTTTAGTCCTGAAAGGTTTGAGCTCTGCAGATATAGTGTGATGAGAATATCAGATGGAAATCTGTTTTTCTCTTTCAAATGTTTTTTTTTTCTTTATTTTATTGGTTGCTGTGCTGAACAAAATTTCTTCCTCCTGTTGTTAAGATTCCCGTTATCTGTAGAAGTTTCTGTGGTGTTGACAAGACCTCAACATTTGTTGGTTCTCTGATGAAAACAGAACTCGAGAAAATCTTATGCTCTTACTGTGATAGGGCAGTATGGATGCAATGTATGCTAATAAAACAGCAGGGCTAAAGGACATGGCAGTCCAGTGTGCAAACAGCAGTCAAGTTAGAGGAAATAACTGCTGTAAACAAGGAACAAGTTCTTCTTTTGTCCCCCAAGAGTTTTAGAATCACTGGCCTCATAGGGTTCACAGACGTGCCTTTGTTTCCAGAAGCTCGAAAAAGAAAAAAGAAAAAATTCACTGGCTCCTAGTCACATCAGTTGTTTTTGCGATATATGAGCTATTATGTGAACTGAGAAATGCATGGGTGGATAGCATGTTCACATGGGTTTAAGATCCCTTGTGTCTTTGTTTGGCCGCTTAGGACAAGGAATATTTTTTCACTTGAGCGACACAAGATTATTATCCCACAGTTTGCATTGTTGTTCAAGATTAACTGAATTCTAATTTTAGAGTTTATCATAGTTGAAGTCTAAAAATATTGTAGCTATTGTGATTTTAGGTCTGCTGTGTTTTCTTTAACTATGGACCAACGGACAAATGTTATTGCATGCATGGGAGGAATTTCCAAGAACATTTTGTTGTTAAGACCCCCGAGGCTCCCATTTCTTTAACTGTACATGTATCCCGTTTTTCTTCCTCCTTCTCCCACTCTGTATTATATTCTTTCTTGCAGCTCCCAATAGATCCCTTTATGGCATTATTTTTGGCTGATGTTATATATATACAGCAGCAAACCAGACTCCACATAGACTCAATTTAAGCATGTCTAAAGGGCAGGCTGGTCACTTCATTGTTTTACCAGGAGGAAAATGAAGAAAAAAGGTTGAAGCAGGCTTAATTCTAATGGCAGATAATCCAGTTATAAGCGTGTGCAGCTTGTCAAAAAGTTTTCTTTCCAGGTTGTGGCTTTGGGATGTAAATGGGACGTGAAGCCAGAGGAGCACTGAGGCTAAGAACAAAAACTTTTAGCTCAACCCTTGCTTGCCACAGCCTTGTCCTCTGCTTTGACCATGATCTGCTCACTTTGATTTGGGGCTTCTGTGGGCCTTGCAGCTACTGGTTAGGATCTTAAAAACTGGCTTGTCAAAGAAAATGAGAATTTACAGATTCATCAAAAAAAAAAAAAAAGAATTCATATTGTGAAAAAGTTCAATAATTTTTGTCAATCGTCTCAGAAAGTGAAACATAAAGGAAAATATATAGACATTTAATTTTGATGATTATGGCATAGAGATAATAAAAATATAAAATTTAGGGTGTCAGGAAATGAAATATTACATAAGATAGCAAAATATAATTTAAACCGAAATGTAAAGCTACTTCAAGTCTGTTTAGCCAATACTTGATTTTGCTTGACAATCCTTTCAAGACTGTGGTTATCCCTGTTGTTGGTGCACCTTTCTGCCTTCCACTCAACTTTATATAAACATGCCTGGATAAAGCAACCTTTGGGCATACCTTCCTTGTGAGGAGTGTCAACAGTCAAGTCAGCAGCTTTCCCCATAATTTTACAATATTTCTCTTTTTCACAATTATAGACAGTGGATTTTGGGTTTTTAGTAAGCCATAATCATCATAACTGCAGGATATATACTCTTGAAATATTTCATTCTATGTAATACATGAGTTTAATTTTCTGAAATTAGTGACAAAAAAATACAGACCTTTATTACCTGCTGTTACGTCCCTTGTTTGTAGGAAAATTAGGAAAAAATGCAGCTACAATCTTGGGCCACCAAAAGACATACTCATTTGATTGAACTCAGATTTAACTCATATAGCATCACTGGTTTGAATATTGCAAACAGAGTGTGATTTCTTGGTTTCAAATTGTTTTTCTCACTTCTGCTTATCATTGCTCACAGGCCACCGAAGAGCAAGGAGGGTATATGGGACCCACAGATGCAGGCTGCCCCCAATGTGGTGATGGGCTTGAACTCCACGCATAGCAGTCAGTCAACCAAAGGAAGCTACCAGCTGCAGTTTGCTATCCAGCAGCTGCAACAACAGAGATTAAAGACCCATCAGCTTTTAGACAGGGACCATCCCAGACACCAGGTACATATGCAGGGGAAAAACAGATGGACTTTAACAATTATTATATGCAAAATATTGCTTTGCCTAACATTACCATTTTACAAAATTATCTTTTTACTATTAAACTCTTAAATATTTTACTAGTCGCACATTCTGCTAATCCTTTTCCAAACCACGTTACGAAATGGTGTTTGGTGGCAACATAATTTTTACCAGGAGCTCATTCCCAGAAAGCTAAGCCTTACTCCTTAAGCAAAGTTTATTTTGCTTTGCTGAGTGTTTTTGTTTGGTTTCGATGGGAAGGCGAATAATTTTGTCGAGAAGAGCAAACACAGTTCTCTCACATGTATTTACACCCCTACACTTTGTGTTTTTATTTTATATTACATCCAGAAACTGTAATGCATTTTTTGGGGCGATTTTGTTGTGATAGATTGTTGTAAATTTGTGCAAAATTCTGAAGTATAAGAACGTCTCTACATAAAATCTGAAAAGTGCGGTGTGCATTAGTTTTCAATCTGTGATATCTCAAAATTAAATTTCACACAACCAATTACTTTCTAAACTAACTATTAAATAGAGTCCCCCTGTGTGTAATTTAATCTCAGTATTATTATCTGCTCTGTGAAGACTTAAGAGGTTTGTTCGACATGAGGCAAAGTTTCACCTTCCAGCAGGACAACAACCCAAATCATACAACCTATGATAGAGTGGTTTAGATCAAAGCATATTTATGTGATACAATGACCAAGTCAAATTGTAGACCGAAGGAGAAAATAGCTTGTCACAGAAGCACTATTCTGACGGAGCTTGACTTTAGACCTTTAATTACAGCTAAAGGTGGTTCTACTAAGTATCGACTTGTGAAAGCTGGTCAAAACCTTTCAATTAAAAAGCCATGTTTTTTTTTCTTTGTCTAAATTACGCACGAGTTTGTGTGAAGATGTTACATAAAATCCTAATAACTAATTGAAGTTTGCTTTCGTAATTTGTCAAAATATAAAACATTTAAGTGATATGAAAGTTTTGTAAGACACTGTATGGAATCTCCAGTTTTACCAGCCCAGTTTATGTCAAATTTGAGCTCCATTTAGTTTTTAGCATGGATATAATTTTGGTGCATGACTGTCACCAATTGTAATTTAGCAACAAGAAAGACTTGAAGTTATATCTGACCAGCCATGAAGGCTGTAATTTGAAAGTGTTCACGTGGCTGTTTCAAAAAGCAGGAGGGTTTTAGGAGTGTGCTTATGCTAATTCATCCTGCCTTTTTTTACTTTGTAAAGCCACCTTTTGCTTCAGTTTCAGATGTAATTTGCTTTTGAGGTATCAGATTAAAAAGGTTCATATATTAGATATCCACATCACACTTTACAGTATTACATATTTGAACAAAATCAGAAGCCATGTTAACTGCTTCCACTAAGGAGTGATGTGCTTCTTAGTGTTGGTCTGTTAATTAAAATCAGTACTGAAATCATCACGAAATAACTCAAAGGGTATGAATTATTTTGCAAGGCATTATATGATTAAAACAAGCAAGCATCCAGAGCAGATTTGAAAGACCTTCAGAAAGTCTGGAGAAATATTAATCAAAATCACTTTAAGAGATTCCAAGAATCTTTGGTAGTGATCGAATGTTGAGTCATCCAGAAGTTTTTAAGCTTCCTACGTTCATTCTTTACTTCCATTAATGATTGAGTTTGGTATTTTAATTCAAACGTACTTTGTTTCGATTGCCTCATTTTTTTCTGAGCAGACTTTAAATAATTGATTATTCTAGATCAACTAAAGATGCAGAAACAGGCTTTCTATTGATTGTGAATGCTCATGTGTATTCATGGGTGCTTGTTAGAGAGACAGAAAGAGACGGGGATCTGTTCTGGCACTCCAGTCCACGTTCCAGTTACTGGGTGCAGACTGTTCGGCTCCTCCACTGGCTTGGCCCCGGGCCACCTGGCAGCCAAAGAAAGGTGCCCTTCCTGGCCCCGCTCAAACTGAATTGTGGCCATAGGCCTTGCAACCTGGAAACCCAGCTTCTCATTTATCAACACAGGAATTACATCAGATATTTCATGTCACCTCATTGGCCCTTTGAACGGCTACTCTGAGAAACTGGAAAACCATTAGCATGTTAGATAGCCGTATAAAGCAGCAGAGAAAATAGCATGGGCATGAGATGTGGAAAGAATGTATGCAAGCATTCCCTACTGCTGCTTGGACCGAGTAAAATGTGCTTCTAAAGTATTATGTCAAAAAAACAACAGCATATTCCTCCTTCCCAAGCCTTTGAAGAGCTTTTCCATAAACAAATAAATGATGTGGGGAATTTGCTTTTCATTGCAGGCAACTTCAAAAAATGTTAAGCTTGTTTTGATACTGGATGGTATTTCATTAATATCTGCACTTTTCCATGCCAAGCACTTTGATACTTCACCTTAATAAACAGAGGCCAGAGTATTTTCCATGACTAACCCATTCTAAATGTGATTACACTTCCGCTGGCCACTTTCGGAGCAGCTTGATTTATTTTACACTACTCCCATGGATGCATGCTCCACCTATCATCTAAGTTTAGTGGAGCTCCCTCTGGAGACCTCTTGCCTTTTATTGCGTACGAACGCTCATTATTAATCCTTCTTCTTCCATGATTTTAGTGAACGGACTCTTTTTTAGGAACAACAGAAATTAATGACTAAAGAAATTATTTCTAGTTATTTTCAACCTCTTTTTTGTTCAACCCATCTCTTTTGTTTAACCTATCATCGGAAAATGGAAAGTGTATAGCCCAACTGCAAACCTACTGAAATGTAGCTGTTCACCCAAAAATTATATTCAAGATGGCTGGAGAGTTTCAGAGATCCATATCTGTCAGAAAGAACAATATTTTAGTCAATTACTCAACAAATTTGGCATTTATGGAAGATTAGCACAAAAGAAAGTCATTGTTGAAAGAAAGCAAAAGATGTTCTGTCTGTAGTTTGCCAAGACGGGGCTCTAGTCAGATGAGATGAAAAATAAACTCCTTGGCCTTTATGCAACATGCACAAATGTGAGGTAGATGGTTAGCAAAATTTCAAATCTTGCCATGTATGCTGAAGTATTACTTGAGTGTAAATGTGGGGGTTTAACATAATTTGCATTAGGGCGGCAACTAACAATTATTTTAGTAATTGAGTATTCTATTGATTATTCTGACGATTAATGGAATAAAAAAGTGGCGCATTCGGACTTTTTCTCTTACCAGGTGCAGAGAAGCTGGTCAAAGCCGATGGGAAGATGCAGCACAGTGACTCTAAACATAAAGCTAAACAAGTAATCAACAGGTTTAGATCAAATCACACCAGTTTCTTAGAATGGTCCGGTCTGAATTATTAAATAAATATATTTCTTGTTCTAATGCGACAAAATGTGAAAATCTTTTAAAGGGAATTACTTTTTTATTGAAATGTTGCTTTTGTGCCATTTACTTTAATTGATATTGCTTGTTTCTCCTCCCAGACCCAGTTTCATGACCAGACAAGCAATCCACACCCGCAGGTATCCACAAAGCCCTCCAGCTGCTCACCATCCAGCTTACATGTTCAGTCCAGCCCCAACCACAGGCAGACCAGTGTTAGCTCGGCTTATACTCCAAAGCCACCCAGCAGCACGCTGGAAGGACAGGGCAGAAAAACTGCAACAAAGCGCCTAATAAAGTAAGTCTTGCAGGTGAATTGCTGTATTTCTACTTAATGGTGAATGAAACAATGTTCCTGTGGACTTTCCGAAACATTTAGAGCACTGGGGTGGCAGTTCTGGCCCCAGCTCATGGAAGGAGACAGGGTTTATGGGATCCTTGAGTTCAAGCGGACACAGCTAATGCTAATGAGAGTCAGAATATGAGTGTAGTGTACTGCTCCCAGCCTTTTGGCCGTGGGCTGTATCTTTCTGTTCCGTAAACAACCTCATCACAGGCCTGATTTCTGCCTGAACTGTAAACAGAATCTGGTTCAGTGGAAGGGCCCGGGCTCTGGGCTCCATTTAAATCCTGTTTGGTTTGGAGATAAGGTGAAGAGTACAGAAGGAAAAATAAAAAGAAAAGGGGTGAAACTGGGCTCAACTGCCAGCTATTTCCCTTGCTAATTTTATGACTGTGTTACTGAAACATCCTTCCAAATTACACAACAGCAGCAAGCCTTTGTGATCAGGGCTGATTGTTTGTTTAAAGCATGCTGGCAGAGGGCTTTTCAGTTTTGTTTAATGTAGAAGAGGAATGGCACGACAGGGGAGTATAACTCCAAATTATCGACAACAAATCTATCTGGCATTTCATTTTTTAGTTATTTTGACTCATTCACTCCAGCCAGGCTTGAGTTAAACATTTACTCTGCTATCTGTTACATTCGGCATGTTGCCACATTGGACCAACTTTACCTGGCGTAGAAGGAGTTAGTGAGGCAGAGAATGGATGATGTAGAGTGGTGAGCTGTATCTGCTTGTGTGTGTGTGTGTCTTCCTGGCAGTTGCTGTGTTTACCTTCTGCATGTGGAATTCCAGAGCCCCCCTCACACTCTCCTCTGTCCTGCATTTTTGTGGTCGACCAGTGTGACAGGGGAGAGTGTGGGAAAAACGGAAGCTTCAGGAGCAAAAAAATGCGCTGATGGAAACAATGAAAAGAGAGAATAAAGAGATGAGAAAATAAAGAATGACAGAGAAAAGTAAACTCTATCCAGAAGAAAGAAGATGATTGTTTCCAGAAAATGGAAGGATAATAAGTTGCTTCCCCATTTTTCCAGGACTCTTTTTTGGAGCAACTCTATACCTTTGTTATTGAGGCACATCTGAAACGTATCCCAGTGCCGAGCTAATCCCCTCCAACTTATAATAGAATCACTGTGCTGTATGTATTGAGAGAGTTCAAGGTTGCCTGGCTCTCCAAACTCCATTCTATATCAAATTGTAAAATTATTATTTGATACACATATTCCATCCTTTGTTCCCCAGGATTTTCCATGAATAGTGCACTGCTGATGTTTGTTAGCGCTCTTTGAAATCTTTCCAAGAGTGGAGTGGGCAGTAATTGGAAGGGCTGACTTCTTTACCCATTAATTTTCAGGTTTAGCTTATAGTTAGTTACTTAACCTGAATTTTTTTTTACATTACATTGACATTTTTCACATTACAAACACTAATTTAGATTTGATGTGATAGAACAATACACATTATTGCATAATTGTCAAATGGAAAGAAAAGGGTATGTGGTTTACTCTTAATATTTCTGAATAAAAATTAAACTAACACCTTGTACACTTCATCTCTACTTGATGCGCAGATGGATGGAGCTAAATGCAGGGAAATCCTGGAAGAAAATTTATTTAGAAGCTGCAGAGTTGAGACTTCCTTCAGGTCAAAAATGTAAATATACAACTAGAGCTCCAATGGAATCCCTTTATACACACACACAAATCAAAGCATATTTATGTATCAAAATGACCCAGTTAAATTCTGGAAGCTAAATCCCATCGAGAATTGGCTGCACGAAAATTGATGTTCACCTAATCTGACTAAGCCTGATCTATTTTAGTGTCTTTATGTGCAAAGGTGATTGAAACAAAGCCAAAAGATTTATGTCTGTACTTGCCACAAAAACCGGATAATCAAAATAATGTCAGGTCGATTGAACGCAGAGGTTTGCCACATTTTTCTGATATTTAAAAATAGAACAGATAAAATAATACATCCCTTTCTTGCAACTTGACAGTTTTCCACTGATTTTATCCCCTAAAATTCTAATAAAACACCTTGAAGTCTATGGTTGTAGTATGATCAATAGTGAAAGAGTTAAAAGGCTGTAAATACTTTTGCAGACTCTCAGCCTTCAGGATTGGCATTAAAGCTCTGCTGCTGCAGAGCATGCTCAGTTGAAGCAAATGCGCAGCTTGTTGGTATCATACTTAGCAGGGCCCTCTCTTTGCTCTATCATCATACCCCAGCTGCCAACTTGAGGGGCTGCAAAGGCTCAAAGTGGTATGACTTCAGTGAAGGCTTTGAAAGCAGCAATTTGTAATGCAAATAAATGAGTCTGTTTGGTATTTTGTTTGCAAGGTTTGGTTAGTCGCAGCTGTAACTACGGAAACCCGTGCTGTCGTGTGGCATTACTAATAGGGTGACAATTACACCAGCGCCATTAATGTCAGCCTTGCTGTTGCTCTCACTCCCTATTAATCAGCCACAACAGTAGTTATTTTCATAGAATACTCCATACAGACAGAAGCCGCCAAACGTGTGTTTATGGTTAAACTTTATCCGCTGTTGGTCAGGGTGAAATCGCATTAGGCACACGCTACTGGAGCAAGCACAGGAACTGCAGATCTGAGTGAATTGTTAGACTTTCCCAAACGTTGTGCTTAAAGAGCCGTCTGCACACATTGCAGGTTCAGAATCAGCTCTCACCTGCAGCGTTCCTGGCTGCTGTTTGACTCTTAAAGTGACAGAGTGAGAGACTGTTGACAAAGAAAGTGATGTGAAAGGACCCAAAGGTCAAGCTTCCCCCCCACTCGCCCTCTCAATGTGAAAGGGGCTGCTTCCTGTCGAGGTATGCCACGCTTAAAGTGGGCCAGTTCTATTTGTGGTTGTGTAATGGTATGAAAGAACAACTGTGCAGCCCCTTACAAGGAGGCAGTGTGTACCCTCATTACCTTATTAATGCTCCTTTGGCATGCTGCTGTTATGGGGCGAGAGGTTAATGCCAGCTAAGCTTTATTTATTGTTCCCCCTAAAAATGCTCAACAGAATTAATGCATAAGGTTACAGACGTGTCTGTTCATGCTTTATGCTTCAGTAGCGCTTTTAATAGTCTGCTTCTGGAAAACACTGCACTCACTGTGCAATTATGTGAAAAGAGGTATTTAATTTCTTTTCTACAATCTTTAGACTTGTTTATGAAGCCCAGTGAGGTAAATACACCACTCTATTTGCTAATTACTCTGCATATTCTTTATGTTTGTAACCTTTTCTTTCAGCTTGACTCAGT
The DNA here is from genome assembly GCA_903066825.1 of Alfaro cultratus. NCBI lineage: Eukaryota > Metazoa > Chordata > Actinopteri > Cyprinodontiformes > Poeciliidae > Alfaro > Alfaro cultratus. Next base: position 19,746 of record CAEFZX010022103.1, on the reverse strand, counting down.
CAGTAATCACTGGCCTATGCTAGCCAGTGTGATAATCACATCACCCTGGACAAGGAGTAGGAATTTCTCTCCTTCTTGTCACAATAGCTCTCAAGAGGCACTCAGTAAACACTTAGCCCCACCAGGCTCCACAGACTTCACACAAAGTACAACTATTTGAATCTGAGTCCGCTATCCTCATGTCATAGGGCTTGCATGGTGGCTAAAACAATCACATGCAGGGAGAAATTGTTTCTCTTCGTGTTTGGTTTTGATGTTTAGTTCCACAGATTTCTTGGAGGTCTGCAGAAACAAACAGTCCTTGGGATATTTTTTCCCAACATTACTTTCTTAAAAAAATAATCATTTTCAGTCGTTGTTCATTCTTAAGCTGTTTCTGATTAACAGGCAGATGTCCTCAGAGAGTTCAGCCAGTGGTTCCATGTCAAGCAACCAGCAGGTGGTCTACGAGGCCATTTGCGGTAAAACAGGTGGGTTTGATGTTGCAGCTCTATATGTACATATACTTCATGCTGTACGACAGTCCTCAGGCTGGGGGGAGTTATGCCTCTATGCCAGTGTTAGTGATTACAGGCATGCATAGTGGACATTCCCCATTGAGGACTGATAAACACCACTGGATATTTTTATCCAACTTTTTTCTCAGTTGCTCACTGTTAAAATTTTTAGCATTGTTGGAGTTTGGAATAACAGTCAAACTTCAATTCCAACTAGTTATTACACTGAGGTTTTATTAGTACCTGTAGTAAAGCCCCTTTCCAGGATGCTATTGAAGAAAGGAGGAGAAAATGTTCAATGATTTGAAAATCAGGCTGACTAAGCAGTAAGGACAAGTTTGGAATTTTCATATTTTCCATCTTAAGTTAAATAAATTTGTTTTGTTTTTCGTTTTATCTTCAAATATTATTTCCATTATTTCATGTCTTTGATCTAAACATCTATCCATCCAATTTCTTGGTTTGCACATTTCATATTTAAATTCTGAAATGAATCGGATATTTTTGGTAAATTTTAAAGTAAACTTTTGTATTCATGCTTTGAAATGGGCAAGACTGACATATCTGTTCATTTCAGTCTGGAAAAGTAAGGAATTTGGTCACAAAAATCCAAAAGTTTGTTAATTTTTGCAAACTAATTATGTTGAACTGGAGACTTTGATGCATCTAACAAGCTCATCTCTATTGCCTAGTGAAAAAGTGGGAACTGTGCAGAATATGTGAACCCATTGGCATTGCTTTAAAGAAGCACCTGTGGCTGAAATCCTGTGATCTGTGTTGCCTTGGCACACTTATGTGCCTCAGTGCTGACAGTTTTCTCCATCATTCGCGTCCTTTGCTGCAGTGTTCCCACTTGTACCTCCCTAAGATCGCAGGAACCTGCATGACTAATCAGAACATGGCTTGTTTTAAGCCAATTTGGTAACATATTAACTACTCATAACCTCTTAACATAATCCCACTTAAAAAAATATGAATTACCCCTTTAGAAAATCTGAAATGATTTGATGCATTATGAAACGTCTCAGAATTACAGCTACCCAAATGGTTATGGGTAATAGTGGTAAACAGGCCCCTGTTAATTTTTTGGAAAAACATTTTAAGTCCAAGAGGATTTAGATGTGGATAAAACCAAATTCCCCGTAGAGTAATTCTCAGTTTGGTTCTACATGGTGTGTGCGTCACTGGCTTAATGTCTGATTATAGCTGAAAGATAAGAGAGCATAGTAAAGACTTTTTTTATTTGCACTTAATGAGGCCCAGTAATGCCAAATGTTCACACCATTCCCAGTTACTGTGCAAACAGCAAGAGCTGCACTAAAGAAATAATCCTCTTTAAAGGACATATTCTGCTCAGACTATATGGGTTCATTGGCAATCATTTACACAACTTTGTGCTTCATTGCAGTGACGTTGATGTCAGGCAGTTTCCTCACATCTGTTTGTTTGATTATATGCTTTTCCCAATAATCTGCTGTACATTAGTATCAGCAGATCCTTTACATGTCATCCTGTATGTGAAGACAGGATGATCATGATGGAAATATACAGTACCTGTGCCATCACCATGATGGAAATATACAGTACCTGTGCCATCACCATGATGGAAATATACAGTACCTGTGCCACGCTCGTACTCCACACAAACACCTTCAAAGAAAACTTCTCTCAAAATATTTCCCTTTGTCCTTCTTCTCTCTGCCCATAAGCTCAGAATATTGGCTGAACCCAACTAACATCTTATAAACTCATCAATTATTGTAACTGAATCCTTTAGGAGCAGCTTCAAATTTTCTTAAATGCACTTTTTCCATCATTCAGGATGCACAAGGTGAGGAATTTTTCTCTGGTCTATCTTTAAAAATAACGTAAGTCTTTTTAGCTTACATACCGTGCTAGTAAGAACGTCACAGTGGATATAAATATCATTTTAATTGCGTCCTTTATATACTGATTTTTTCGTATTGCAAAGTGTCAAAATTATACATATAGCGGTAAGCCTAAATATATTTGAATCCTCAGTGATATTTGGTTAAGTGCCTGTGAGTGTGTTGCAGACAAACCTCACACTTTTGTAGCTATCAACTGTCTTCTAAAATAATTTCCACTGGCTGTTTGATCAATGGTATTATCAAATTAATAATAATGGTATCGTTAATTTGGATGGTTTAGTAGAATTGTCTTTGCTTTTCAGCATATTTCTGAAATTTTTAAAACGTGCAAGCCATACCAACCCTTCCTGGAGGCGTGAACTGTGTTGAAGTTTTGAATATTACCCAATTGCCAGTGATTGGCCATACTATATGTAATGCACCAATTTGACAAAGCTGATTGGAAACTACAAGCACTGTAAACAAAGCAACCCCATGGGGAGAAGGGCCATGACATCTTTGCCATCAATAAAATGTCTTGTATATTATTCATGTTCCAAGAAGAATATACAGTAAGTGTGGCCAAAAATTGGCCAGATTTCCAAAATTTTTTCAATATTTGGAAGTGTGGCCAACATGGAATTGAAAGGCTTCGTTCACGTCATCTGCAGCCTTTACCAAACTACAACCCTATGCAGGCAGACTACAAATCTAAAACAATGCAGTCAATTTTTCTCAACTCCTCCTGTTGGCTGATTGACCCAGTTGAAATTCAACCGGAAAAATCAAGCTCGTTGGGAGAAATCCCAGATGAAGCGAGCCAATAAAGTAGATGAGAGTCAAGTGGAATTGCCTAGGAAGGCAGTGGCCAGTCATTACTGAATGTGCTTTTATGACCCGAAACTGTTAAAACAGCAATTTGTGTTGAAATAACACAAACTGTTACCCTTCGACAAAAGCAGATTCATTAGGATGTTCAACAATAACCCAATGAAGCAATCAAGGTTCAAGTCAACCATAAACTGGAAGCTGCTTCTGTGTCACTGTGTATAGTGAAGTGAGTCTGACATCATCAAAAAAGAAGCACTTGCTCCAAAACTGTGACTAAAATTCACATCTCTCTACACCAGGGGTCTCAAACTCCAGTCCTCGAGGGCCGCAGTCCTGCAACTTTTAGATGTGCCTCTGCTGCACCACACCTGAATAGAATAATTAGGTNTACACAAGGAGGAGGTAATTAGCCATTTCATTCCAGCGTTTTGTACCTGTGGCACATCTAAAAACTGCAGGACTGCGGCCCTCGAGGACTGGAGTTTGAGACCCATGCTCTACACATAAACAAACCAATTACCTTGTGGGGAAATTTTTTATGGTCAAATGAAATAATTTTTACCTTTCCGGTCATAATCTCATCATGAATGTTAGGAGGGGTCAAGACGAGGCTTTCAAACCTAAGAAAACTGAATCCAGTCTGAAGCATGGTGGTGGTAGCATCAGTCTCTGAGTCTGTTTTGGTGCCAGTAGTATTGATGCATTTCACAAAATGGTTGGAAATTATTCTACGTCACCTCACATCAACAGTTTGATGGTTTAACTTGGGATAGAGTTTGGTCTCCAAACTGGACAATAATCCAATCCCATCAGAACTGGTTTTTGGCATGAATCACACTGGATACCATTAAGCTTCTAGACCTCAACCCCATTCAAGCTTGCGGACTTTTCCTAAAGGTTGGGTCTGTGCCAGCAAACCAAACAATCTGAATGAGCTCTACTAAATCTGTCAAGATGAGTGGTCAAATATCCAGCTTGAGTTATGCCAGAAGCTTGTTGATGACTACAAAAGACATGTGATTTTTCTGTAAGTTTCAATGGACATCTGTCTAAATATTCGTAGGGATGTATGTGTATATTCACACTTGCTTGTAACCAAAGAGGAGAACGATTAAAAAAATCCCTAATCAGCGTATGTAAAGTTTTTATTAGTGCTGCATGCTGTATTTTCTTGAAGAAGAGGGATTCGGTGTGGCGATTTAAAGGGAAGGAGACCTCTGCTGGAATGGCTGCAGCCTTTGTGGAGCACAGAAGTGCATCAGGTCTTTCTGCCTTTGTAGCAAGATGACTGAGCTTCCCTGATTGACTCTGACAGGCAGTTAGAGCGAGTCCAAATGGAGAACATTCTCTATGATCAGCTGTCACCCATCGTTAATCACACTCCCGCTTTATCTCTCTCCTGCGTGCTCTTTTAATCTCTGCCTCGGCGCTCGTACGGCTCTCCCTCTTTCCCCTGAAAACTACTCCGGCTCACTCACGTCAGCCTCCCCTCCTCTACTTCTTTCCCTCCTCTCCTGTGTTGATTTTAGACATGACACGAGGGCACGGTTCTGATGAGGACCCACCAAAGCTTACAAAACGACATTATATCCACCACATGTGTTTTACAATGCTTCCCTTGAGGTTTCCTTGAAGTTCTCTGCTCTCTACAGTTGGTCACTGTGTGGAGATTTATTGCTCAAGCCTGAGAAGGAAATGAATGCAGCATTTGTGCCACTTTAATGGGGGTCTGATCGTGTTAGAACAAATAGCCTAAGCCTCTTTCTATCAAAGTAGGTCTGTGTGCAGCGTTGGGAAAGTAGGGTAATTACTGACCGACATCCCCTTTCCAGATGTATTATGCAATTTACTGCCTGAATCACTCTTTTAAACAACATACATGAAACAGTACCTTGCAAAAGTATTGACTTTTGCTGTTTTGTTGGGTTTTTTATGTGATAGACAAACACAAAGAAGGATAAACTGTGAAATCGGAGGAAAAATTATTATTTAAAAAATGTTTAAAGCATAAAGTGTGAAATGCATTTGTATTTGTAATTTAGAGCCTGAAAAGTTTGCCAATTCTTTGTAAAATTGCTCAAACTCTGTCAGATTCGATTAAGACCATCTGTGAGCATCGACTCTCAAATCTTGCCATATTTTTAATAGATCCATATATACACATGCACGTAATTGTTGGTACCTTTCTATTAATGTCCAAAAACCCCAACATTGGTCTCCTAAAAAACTTGAAACTGACCAAAACTTTATTGAAAATTAACCAATGAAAATCAGGCATTCCCTTTGAATGTGTTTCAACAGAATCATAAAAAAAATAAACTAATGAAATAGGCTTGGACAAAAATGATAGTATCTTCAGAAAGTTATTTGTCCACAGGGACATTTTAAAACTTAAGTGTGTTCTCTAATTAGTCAGTAAGCTTCTGTAATTCTCTGATCTCAGCTGAATTATATATGTTTGGCCAACATTTAAAAGCCTCATCAGTTCCAGAAAACAACCCGATTCCTTCATTCATGTTCATGGGGATGTATTTAGTTTGAGCAGTAAAAGGTGACAAGTAGTAACTGTGCACTTTGGTGACATGGTGTGTAGCACACTGAACAGGAACCACGGGAAGTGACGAGGAGAATTGTCCCAGGAGATCAGGAAGGAAATCATAGACAAGTATTTTAAAAGTGAAAGTTATAAGACCATCTGCTAGCAGTTTGATGCTTCTGTGACGACAGTTGCACATATTTTTCAGAAGTTGAAGCTCAGTGGGACTGCAGCCACTGCAACCTCCGTGGCTGTTATTGCATATGAAAACTTTATTACAAATTGAAGAGAAGGATAAGTACAAATGGTTCCAATCATTTTTGCTCTGGGTGGTTTTATTAGTTTATTTTTTTAAATAATTCTGTTGAACTACATTTCAAAAGCAATGTCTGAGTTTCATTGTTTAATTTAGTTTTCAGTAATTTTTTTTATTTATTGTTACCATTGTCAGTTTTAAGTTATTCTGGTTTTTTGGTCATTAGCATGGGGGTTCCAACTATTTTGTTTGTGTATATCTTTCCATCAGCATGATGCTGTCACCACCATGTTTCATCATGTTGTGTTTAATGTGGTTTGAAATGTTAGTTTGAAAAATAGGTACGTCATTGCATCGGCCTCAAGAACCTTTAGTTTGGATGTACTTGTTCCACATAACTGCCATGTTCCTGCATGCCATTTGGTAAACTTTAACTAGGACTTTATTTAGCTTTCTTCAAGTCCCTTTTCAATAAAACACAGTTTTCAGACGTGCACTACCATTATTTGTCCTCTCGCCAAAATTTACCTGCTGGGTGGATCTGGATTTATGTACATACTGTACCACCAGGTTTTTTTGTTTAAAAATTCAACAAATAAGTATCGATTTAATTCTGTGTTACAATTGTTCACTATTTTGTGTTGATGTACCAGATAATCCCAGTGAAATAAACAGATGTTTCTAATGTGGTGAAATATGAACAATCTTATGGGTTCTGGAGACATTAAGAACCTGAAAGTTTATCTTGTGACATTTGGACTTGGAATAGGCAATATTGCATCTTTCTTTTTTTTCCATTTGCTGAGCTGGAGGAAGCCAACTTCCAGCAGTCAGATCATCATACTCAAAGTCAGCAAGATGTTTTCATTTTCCACTTCAGTCAGGCCCTAAAGTGTAAAGGAGCACCAAAACAAACAACTTGTCGAGAGGGGAATGAAAGGCATACTGTTGGGGAGCACAAACACGGCTGCTTCGATTTTGCTCGGAATGCCTTTTTTTCAGGATGTCTGGCTGAACGCCAGCCGATAAGAGGCGTTCAGGCGCTGTAAGTGAGGAACGAGTGAACTTGCCGAGCAGATGAACCGGTGGAGTCCTCGACCGTGAATAATACATATGTCAACAAACCAATTACCACCAGGATTTTAGTGAGGTCATCTGACGAAAAACTCTTCCTGGTTTGACATGTTTTTAATGTTCAGACATGGAGAAGACACTGAAGCAGCTGCCTTCTTGTGTCTCTCTCCAGGTTTTCCTGCATACAGCAGGCTGTTCCACGTCCAGGAGCCCTCCCACAGATGACACGAAGAGGATCTAGGGCGCGTCCTGCCATTCTGCAGGCCTGACAGGTGTCTGTGCATGTAACCACATCTCGCACGGTGATATTCTGGGAGAGGACAACAGATTAAAGTATGCCTAACATTGAGTAGTAAGCTATTAATTCATCTAGCGTGCTGCCACAGACATGCGAGGCCAAGAACGCCAAGCTTTGACGCAGGTTGGGATTTAGTTGCACAGCTCCAGGCCCGCCACCCACCCCAAACCTTCATCGCCCTTGGCTACTGCCAGTCTGCATCCGAGCAGCTGCCCGCTCTCATTCCCTCCATGCCACCAAAGCCACAGGAAGGTTTCACTGACAGATAGCCTTCAGCATATGGGTCCACAAAACCTGTTGGGGTGTGCACCTCTGGCGGTGTAACTACATCTCTTCAACCAAGCGACAAAAAAAAATAATAATACAGCCAGACAAGCATAATGAGAGAGTTTTAGTGATTTTTGTTTGACAAGCGTTGTTAGCACTGAATAAGTAGCTTCTTGTGTTACTGCAGCACATGGTGAGCATGAAAATACCTTTCATGTATGGCTTCTAACTGTTCTGAAAGCCATGCAGCTGCCAAATCTCTGCCCATTGCCTGAGGAAGAGTAAAAGTATAGCTTCCTGCAGCTTGTAAGCTGAAACATTCGGAAAGCTTAAACTGATATATGAAGGGGTGCTGCCTTGTCTCCTGTTTTTGAAGAGTTCACAATTTAACCTGTAACTTTTGTTGTGAAATGTAAAGATGTTGATATTCTTCACATGGATGGATTAAATTAAATGTGGAAATTATTGACATTATGCACATAATTTATTTTGTAACAAAAACAAAACTTGAATCAAATGTTTGGCAAAGTTCTGTTCTAAAACCAACAAGACATTGCAAACAGGGTTATTTATGGATTAGCAGTATTGTTTTACCCCTCACCTAGTCCTAGTAGTTCTCCAGGTTTATTATTTTTTTTTTTTAGATTTTTATTCTTCAGATGTTGTCTGGTTTTTACTCATATGCACTCAGTAGTTGAGTTTTTCAAACAAATATTTCTGCTGCTCTTTCTTATGAGTCATTCAGCCATAAATTCACCGTTAAACTGAAAGGACAAAGCAGTGTTATGTCTTCATAACATGCAAGTTGGTAAAGAACCAATTTTGACTTAGTTCTGCAAAGACTTAGTCACCAATTCTTGGCTCACAGTGGATAATTCATCTCTCAGGACATTTGTCAGGTTTTTACTGGATCTTTTTCTCGTTTCTTTAGATTTCAAAAAGTAATTTAGGCCTTACACTTTTTCCGCTTAACATTTATCCACTTTTCTCTATCTTTAAGGAAACATTGCCACTTTAACCATCATGATCAAGTACAGAAAACGGCTAAAGTCCAAAGAAAAATCTTCAGAAAGCCTGAAAAATATTGATCAGAACCTCTTTGGGAAGTCAAGTATAAAGAAACACTACAGTGGTTTAAAATATTCCACTGTATATTAGTTCAGTGCAAAACATTAAGATATAAAGTGTTTTGCAAAGTATTAATATCCCTTTAACTTTCTCTCTCATCTTTTTGTCACATGAGTAGAACAAAGTGATGCATGGTTCATGAACTGTTCATTTCTATTCTGTCCCTTCACTCAGATTCTCCTAAATAAAATACAGTGCAACCAACTAACTGCCTTCAGAAGTCTTCTAATAAGTAAACAGAGTCCATTTGCATGTAATGTCTGCATAAATCCAAGCAGTTTGTTAGGGCTCCAGAGATTTATTAGACTTTATTAGTGAGCAAACAGAGTTGATGTGGAGATGGATGGAGCTAAATGCTGGCCAATCATAGAATAAGAAAAGACTTTGGACTGGGGTGAAGGTTCAGTGTCCAGCAGGACAACAAAACTCAACATGCAGCCAGAGCAGCAGTGAACCGGCTGTAGATAAAAACAATATTTATGTGTTTAAAATGATCCAAAGTCAAGATGTTAATCAGACTGTGAATCTGTTGTTCACATGCACTGTGCAATCTCACTGAGCTACTTTGCCCAAAGGAATGGGGGGGAAAAACTGCAGTCTCTCTAGCATAGATGTGGTTTTCCAAATGTGAACCATGCATCCCTTCCCTTCCATTTCACAATTATGCACTTCTTTGTATTGGTCTATCACATAAAATCCTAATAAAAACATTTAAACTGTGATTGTAGCGTGACAAAATGAGAGAGAATCCAAGGGGTATTTTACAAAGTACTTATTGTAATTATTGTACTTGGGAGCACATGGAGAGCTCAATCGAAGTTTTATTGTGGAGTAATAGTCACTTTCTGTTTGACGACTGAAATACTTGAATTTTGTGCAACATTTTCTCTAACGGTTATTTTGCACGGATTGTAGTTTTCAAAGCAGCGCAGTAATGTGATGGATTGTTTTTGTGACGTGATGAATGTCGTGTTGCATATTAATTACCCTTAAAGCCAGCACAGGCATGTTACAAGACTTGATGTTGTTCTGTAATGTGTTTTCCATAAGCAGACGGTAGCATAAACACTGTATTAAATATCAATAAATAAACTGTTCATGTATTTGTCCAAAAATGATAAAGAGCTGTCCGATTGTCATTCTTTAATTAAAAAAACAAAAAATGTGTTTTCATGAGTAATAAAAACATTTACAGTTTGTGATCTAGTTGAGTTCATTTAGTGACATACATCAGCTCATATAACAGAAAGGCTTCACTTTTAAAATGATCCCTGGAATCACCCATGCTGTTGCATTACAGAGGTAAACATGACCACAGCATTACTAAGATGAAATAACGATTGGATTCCAGCATGTTTTGTTTTGTTGTTTTTTTTTCCATCCCTATTATTGTTTTTACTAATCAGCATGAACTCCTCAACAGACAGTGTGGGGAGCTGTGGCGTACACAGTGCAGCTTTTAGGTTGGATTTCACGTCATGTCCCAAAGTTTCCTCCCTGCAAACAGATCACCATCTCATCCTACCGGGTTTCGGCTCATTCTGAGTCCAGTTCGCATTCTCAGTCCCGTCTTGGTTGCATGCGTTTATTGTCCTTGAGATTTCTAATGAGAAGGTTGTTCTTGTTCCTCATTCAGTGAAAACAAAAGTCATGTGAGGTACAGGCTTTTCAAAAATGCTGCAATAGTTAACAGGACAAACACGAGTAATACTGATGTCAGTCATGGTGGGAGTGGTTTCTGATGACTTCTAGCAAATGGAGATTGATGGATTGCTTTTTCCTCTTGGGCAGGGCTGAAGCGGAGGCAAGGTTGGGTCGGGGGATCGTGGAGGACAAATTGCATCGTGCCTAATTTAAATTCCTCCGAGGCGTCCCCTCTCTGCGGGGTCCCTGAAGCTTAGCTGCACTTGCAGGACTTGACAACCATGTTGGAGAGCTGCTCGACTTTTGGGGAGCGTCCCACATAGTAGAGGATGGTGAGGGGCTCCAGGTCCTGAGGAACGCAGCAGGGTGAGGCGGAGGCTTCTGGGTTCAGGGTGTTGTAGAGGCTCAGCAGCTGTGGAGGGAAGATCAGCAGCGAGGCTTTCAAACTGTTTCTAGGATTTACAGAAGCCTTGTAAAAGTACTCACCCACCTTTTAGTTAAACTGCATGGTATTAATGGGGATTTCTATTTTAGACCACCACAATGTTCTGTTTTATTGTGATGTGAAGCAAAAAGTATGTATAATTCTGCGTAGGGCTGAAACAATTAATAGTATTAATCTTGGTGAACCAATTATTGAAATAATCAACAAATTTAATTAACTTAAAGTATACACACTCAAAAAAGGCCATTTGCTGAAAGAATAACAGTCAGAGCCACACTTAAGTCAAAATTCTAAAAAAAAAAAAATAAAACACACAAAAAAAAACATTTTGCATGTAAGACAACCAGAACTCCTTAGGATGGAGTAGTTTTAGCTTCATTTCGTTCAAATTGTGTGAACGAATTGAACGAAATTCGTTCACACAGATCAGCCCCACACTGTATTGATGCAAAGTTGAGCAGAAAGGGCTGAGCTTTTCACATGTTGATGTTAAAAGTATTTTATTTTAGCTGCAGATGCATCCTGCCCTATAAATGATCAAGCGTGCACATCTGTATTTTTCCCCTTTTTTTTAATTAAGTGTAAAATAAGCATAAGTGGTTAGCTAAACATTCTGCATAATCTGCCTTTTTTTCCCCATCAGATTAATTGATGAAACATCAGAATAACCGAAAGAATAATCGATTATTAAGATAATCGTTAGTTGCATCCCTAATTCTCTACAAATAGAAACCTCAAAAGGGTGCCATGCATTTGTTTTCATCCCCTGACATTTTTTCCTGAGATAAACTTCCACTCTAGTCTCAGATCTTCTGCACCCTCTTGCAGGATTTCTTCTAGTATTGCATCCATTTTCCCTCCAGCTCCCCCGTCCTGCTGAAGAAAAGCATCAGAACAGCATGATGCTGCCACCACCATGTATTAAGGTAAACATGGTGGCAACATCTAGGTCAGTGATGGCAGTTTTTTTTTTTTTGCCCTGGCTCCAAGAGTAGCAAACCTAGACTACTGATGGACCACAAAATTCATTACATCAAAAATGAAAAACTGTTTCTTGTGACACTCAGTAACACAAAGCTATAAAATCTGAATATCATTTAAGATCCAACAATTGCTTCGGACTGCTGCCTTATGAAAAGAAAAACAGATGATTTCCAAATTTTTTAGGTCATCAGTTATGCTCTATTTTGTTGCCCAAATGTTTACTATTCTTGACTTGTGGTCAGGGGCCAAACAGCATCCAAAGTGTGGCTCCAGCACCACACTTTGGACACCTCTAATCTAGGCTAAAAAGTAAAATTTGAATCTCATCTGACCAGAGAGCCTTCCACACGGTTTACTGTGTTTCTTTCATGAACATTTTGTCCAAAATTACGTATTCTATGTTGGCCTATCTCATACAATTTCAATAAAATCCTTAAGGTTTGTGTGAAAAAGCAGCTGTAAAAGTCACGTTTGACTCACCGAACTGTGGGTGGTGTCTGCACTACGAAGGTAGGGACAGGGACCGGAGCAGTAGTTTGCAAAGTAGCCCTCGGGTTGGTGGATCCACCGCCACCCCAAATCCTGACGGAAATTAATATATAGTGATCGCACACAGCAGTTTTCCTCGTAATTGCTGCAGACAAGAGGGGAGAGACAGGATTACGTTTGATTTCTAGGTGAAGCAATTTCATAGTTGCACAGATGTCCTCCCTGTGCCCTCAGTCGGAGAGGAGAGAGAAGTTCAGAAATTCCTCTCCTAGGTGTGCCCTTATTTTCCCTCCTGGAGTCAGCCCAGGTGTCTTTGGTGCTTTCCACTTCCTGATGGAGGAAGTGGAAAGCTGAGGAGACGGTTTGTAAGAGGAGGTAGCGTTCGCTGGTTCTGGGACAGATCCCGACTTGTATCAGGCAGTACCTGTGTCATGCTTGTCTTGTTGATCAATAAGCTATATTTTCTGTGTTATGTGCCTACATGCATTTGGAATGACGGCTGATATTCCCACTTTTGTGGCTTTGGCTCTTCCACTTCTTTATAACTTAGCCTCCTATCACCAGAGAGCTTTTCAGCTGGTTCCAGTTCTCCAGATTTCAAAACAGGCACCACAGCCACACAGATTACTTTACAAAGTTTAACACAATGAACAATTGTGTGAGCAGCCCTTTACAATTTTCCAGAGAGAGGAAATGGGCCTTACTTGAAGCAGTAATTGGTGTCGAGTGCCCGCTTGCGCCTGCGGGAGGAGGAGTGAACATCCAGCCTGTGGGGAGGAATCATCATGAGGATGAGGTGAGGGTACGGCTGCTCCTTTTGCGCCTTCTGCTCCTCCTGCTTCTTCTGATCATTGTAGTCTCCTTCCATGCCTGAAGGAGAAAGTTACGAGATTTATAAAGATAGCTTTGGTTCAGCAGGAGGATATTCTGCAGGCACAGCTTCACTCATTCCTGGCTCACTGTTTAATCCTTTCCCAGAGTTCCTTCACATTTCTCCTGTAAAACATCCAGACTTTTTCCAGATGCACCAATTTTCCAGATTCCTCTGTCTTTTAAGTTCCTTTTAAAAGATAAAACACTGAAGTTCACTTTTAATTTATTTTCTGGAATGGAAGAATTTAAATATGGAACCTGCAAAAAGCAAAAAACAAAAAACGAGACTGGAAGATGGGAAAACACAAGAAAGGGATGCACGGAGGAAACAAGGAAAGAACAGGGAGAAGGGTAGGCCAGAAGGAAGAGAGGAACATAGAGAGGGAATGATGACAGAAGGGGGGAAAGAAAGAAGGATGCAAGGTCTTAGGAAGGAAGAACAGGAAGGAGGGAGGATAGGAAACAAAGGAAGGAGGGAGGATAGGAAACAAAGGATGAAGATTGGACAGATAGTAGAAAAGAAGGAGGCAGGGGAAAGGAGGAAAGAAGAAACGACTCAAGGAATGAAGACGGAAAGAAGGAAAAAAGAGGACAGAAAAAGAAAGACATGACAATGAAAGGAAAGACTGGAGCAAATGAGGCAAGATGGAAGAAAGAAGAAAAAGCCACAAGAAAGGAAAAAAGAATGGACAAAAGGTATGAGGAACATGAGGGAACAAGGGAGGAAAGGAGAAGGCAACAAAAGAAGGACAATTAAAGGAAAGCTAGATTAATGAAGAAGAGAAAGAAAAATGGACAAGAGGAACGAAGGGAAGAAAAGAAGGACACGAAGAACAGAGGAATACAACAAAGAAAGTGAAGATGGTAGAAAGAAAACAGAAGAGCACAAGGAAAAAAGAGATGGCAAAGAGGGAGGGACAGAAGAAAATACTACATTTAGAAACAGGAAAGAGAATAAAGTCTAGAAATATTAACGTCTTTTCCTACCCACTTTGTTTTTCCAAACTTATTCAGAATGGGAAAACATTAAAATCTAACTCCATGCTTTTCTAGACTTTTCCAGGCTGCGTAGAAAACTCTGCTTTCTGTATTTACGCTGCTGCATCCGGCTTCCTTCTTTCCCCTCCGTTCTCGTCACTGGGTCTGCGTCTGCTCGTCCCATCTTCTCCTGATAGCTTAAACAGTTCATATCTCAGGAGAGATGCTGGTAGATTTGCACGGCCCTCTTTAATTTGGGGCCAAACGTCTGCGCCCCGTCGCAGCGCATTCCTTGTGGTCAGGCTAGTCAGGAGTGTTCCCAGGACCGAGGGCCTGAGGGCCCCAGAGCTAAGTATGATACCAGATCATCTGTATTCCCATGCTCTGTGTCTGTTTTCCTTTAAAAAATGACGCCCATCATCTTTGCGAGGATTACTGGATGAAGAACATCCTGATGAACAGACTACAAGTCACTTTTTATGAGTGTTTTTGATGTAAATCCCCAGCTCAGTTCACATGTGAATTAAAAATGCCTAAGTCTTAAACAAAAGGGCTAAATTGGGTCTTTGAAATAAACTGCTCATGAAATTGACAAATGAAAATCATCCGAAAACTCAGCTCAAATCGTTCTAATCAGAATAAACCACATTTTTCAACAGAGCAGTGATGCCTATCTTTAATATTAGACAAAGTAAACGTAATTCAAACAAAACTGAATGATTATCTGGCTCCTGATCGGGAACAAAAACTGGCGGGGTCACCTTATTGGCTTTGAGAGATCAAAAGCAGAGACAAACCCTGATCAAACACAGACTCTGCGACCACAGTCTGGCCAAGGAGACTGGACAACACGGGAAATCCGTGCGGATCTGTACGCAGCAGTGCACACAACCCTAGATTGAAACTGAGATGCTTTAAAAAAAATTTATTTAAAGCGGCCGTCGCATGCTGGAAACCTTTTCCTCTCTGCAGACATTTTTGTTCACGGAAAAAGTGTGCAGAGGTAAAAAAAAAAAAACAAACAAAAAAAAACGCACCACTGAAACTTCTTCTTGAATGCAGAAGACAACTGCTTAAAATATTTGTTCATAGTCTGGTTGGTCCTTCTGAAATGTATCTAAATCAATATGAAAAGCAAAGGCAGAATCTGTGCTGAAATGTCTGGAAGATTGAGCACCAGTCTGTATGTTTCTGATCAAAATAAACACTTCTTGTGACCTTTTGTTGCAACACTGCTTAAGCCGTGATATTTTTGACTTCTTCTAATCTTTCTGTAGTAGTGCGTTATTTATGGCCACTGTTTTGGTTGTGAAAACCAAAGTAAGTTAGTTTTCTTCAACCACAAATTTCACAGAATTTTATAGGAACTTTGTGTGACAGACCAATACAAAGTGGTGTATAATTGTAAAGAGAACAGACAATAATGTTTTGCATTCAACATGTTTTTGCATTTCTATCCACCCCCTCTGGGTCAACATGTACAGCCAAATTTTGCTGCAATCGCACATCAAAAGAAATATATTTTTACCCATTATTTTGAGTAAAATAAGACTCAGCTTAAATTTGCAGAGAATATATATGTACATCATCATCAGATTTGTGTAGGTGGGAGAATCTGCAGATTCTCCCACCTCAGCCACAGCACTCTGCAGCTCCTCCAGAGCTACCATGGACTTCATGTCAATTTAGGTGATCAGCCATATGTTGGTGCGTTTGTACCATACTTTCCATTTTTTGACGAACACTGCACTAAATTTTATTTAGCGGTGCTGGAGTAAACGGGACTGGAAACATCCATAGCATACTTTTCTGATTTGTATTTGCACAGAAATAAATAAAATTATCAATCCTCCTTTTATTTCAAAAGTATGCATTGCACTGCAAAAGAGTGAACCAAAAACCATTTAAAACATTTTAATAAAAATATAACACATCTTTAAATTGCATCATTAACCAATCAATCAATGTCAATGAATCAGTTTTAATTGTGATATAACACAAGAAAAGGAAAAAAATAAACAAATCCTGTTTCTAGTTGGTTACTCTGAGGAACTTTAAATGAGATACTTGTTATTAAATGTTGGCAAACCACAGCAGTAAGACACTAAATCAAACCACATCAACCACCTAAAAGTCATCAATTTATTTTATAGATAAAATTCAAGGTGCTTAGTTTCTTTTCTTTTTTTTAATGAAGCACACTTGCTCCATAAACACAGATTTATATATTTTTAAGTGTTATTTCTGTTACTTGTGACAATTATGGATTACAGCAAATGAAAGGTGAAATTCTGCCCTTATGCTGCTTGCTTGCGTAACTTTCTCAATCACACATTTTCCTTCCACCTAATTTTCCACTGGCATGCATGAATCTAGAACTCTGTGAACAGCCAGTTGCTTTAGCTATGACCTTTTGTGGCCTATCCTCCTTGTGGAGGGTGCTAGTGACTGTCAGCAGTTGCCCCTTTTGCTGTTTAGCATAAAAGTAACATAACATTTCTATACAAAAAATCAGTTTTATTTTTAAATGAATAGAAATAAATCCTTGAAATGCATCACTCTGTGTGTAGTAATTCTTTAATATAACATGAATTTCAAATTAATTTGCTTTTCAATGACATGCCAATATACTGTGATGCACTGTGTGACTTTAGGCCAAATAGCATAACAAGCTCTAAAACCTTTTGCTCAATCATATCACTGATGCATCCAAAAGAGGACTCACCTTCAAATTTGACTTCCAGCACTTCGTTTGTGTTTTCAACGATTTCACCATTTTTCCTGAAAGTGTGGCAGGGACAGTGCACACTGATCTCCAGGCCAAGATTAGTCTCTGAGGGAACATCCAGAACAGAAAGATCTAAGTAGATGACATTTTTCCTGAGGAAAATTTCTTTAATCTCTTTGTGAAGCTGTTATCTTTCTGACAGGTTTGTAAGAAAAGCAAGGGAGAGAGGAAGGTGTGAGGTTTCCTACTCACTTCCGTACATCAGCCATTCCCTCACGGTCTCAGTCACATCGAAGGAGATCCACTCAGGGGTGCCCTTGGTCAGGACGTTCTTGCCCCCGATGAAGCGCTGTTTGACTTTTGGGTCGTCTTTCTGGAGGATCTGTGAAGAAAGCAGAAAATGGAACCCTGTTGCAAAAACCTTGGGCATGCAGTATCAAGGCTGTCTGTCTGAGCCAGACTCTCCAGGGTGCCTCAGGCTAACGCGTCTACTCTGCATGGAAAAAGTGACTCCCTGTGTTGATATCCCCATTTTGCAACACTGCAAAAACACAGAGTATTTTTGGTCTAGTTTCTTAGTACGCTTGAAATAAGAAAACTAACTTACAATTATTTTTTCTGTAAGATATAACAGCTTTTTGGAAGTTCATAATTCCTTATTATTTATAAACAAGTGCAAACTCCATTGGTAGGTTATTTCACTTATAACATGGGGGAAAAGTCTTGTTATTAGTGAAATAATTTGCCAGTGGAGCTAAAACTTGATTAAATTTACTTAAATCAAGCTTCTATATCTTGCTGAAAAGTTTCATGTAAGTTAGTTTTCTTATTTATTACACATTTTGACTAGAAACTGCACAAAAAATACTTGGAAAGTTTTTGTGTGCTTGCTGTGAAATGAATTCCTGCGTGTACCAATGAGAAACTGGCCGTCCTACTTGGCAGCCACTAAGTGTCACACAGTTCAAACTAAACATCTTTAAGGGCATTTACAATAAACAAAACCATCAAAGAAGGAATTCATATCGGCACCGGCAGTTTTCTGGAAAGAGGTGTTTATGTGTGGGGGAACGATCTGTTAGAGTGGTGGGTCTGAGCCCTTGGCCCCACAGCAAGAGCTGTGGATAAACAGGTTCCTGAACATTGTCAGCATCTAATCTGCCTTCCTGTGGGACCGAGGGGCCACTGTACTGCCAGCATCAGCCATCTGCCAATCAGATCCTGCCTGAAAAGTGTGGGGGTGGTTGAACGGCTCCATTTACTCCCACCGGTGGGTGACCCTGCCTCTATCTCCTCCCAGGCCCCTGGAAATAATCTTGAGGGCCTGACAGTCTGCATTCAAGCACTGGCCTGAGCTTCGCCTTGGAGACGGTATGTAGTCCGGAGACGCTTGTCTTCCTGGCAGGAAGTGTTGGAACCTGATCATTACTCCGACTCTCTAACAGGAAATTAATGAGGAGGCAGAAAAATATATATTCCTGCCACCCCACGCACAGACATCAACCATATGGATGTTTCAGCAGACTTCAAAGATCATCATAAACATAAAACACAGAGGCAGATATAAAAGCCTCCTTGATCCAGCATGTATGGACAACTGCTGAGATTAGAAGCTTGAAGAGACGAAAGCGCAGAATGTTAATGTGGTTGCAGAAGGTTTTAAAATGTGTCCTGATGTAGAACCCATTGGAATATAAGCACATGGAATAATGATTAGCACGTGAAGAGGAAAAAGGGAGTCAGACTCCCAAAATATAAATGTTTTCATCCCTCCCTGTGACCTACAAGTGGTTTAAGAGAGAAACAGAGCATTTTACTCACCCTTTCCCCCCACCTGTGCTCTGCTAACAGAGGAACTGAGGGTTCACGCACCTGGTAGAGCTCAATCCTCTGCTCGTTTTTCTTGGCATTGGGATTGTGGATCCGCAGGGCGCGAAACTCAGCCCGGAACAGATTGGTGGCATTCTTCTCCATGATCGACACATTGAAGCGGAAAACCTTGGAGGTGATACGATTATTGCAGTAGGAGAGGTCATCTGCAGGTAAAATGAACATTGTAACTAAAAAACAAGCAAATAACATGTTTTGAACTATGAAAATATACTGTTTTCAAAGTATTTCAAAGCTGCACTTTGACAAAAAAAAAAAAAATAATAATAAATGCTGGTCAGAAGTGGAGCAGACATGAATTTTTGTGTTTTAAATCAGTGGTCCCCAAACCCCGAGCCGGGGACCGGCACCGGTCCGTGGACCAATTGGCACTGGGCATCGCAAGAAATAATTAAATATTTCCGTTTTATGTATTATTTGAGTCTGGAGGATCTTTTATTTTGAAAATCCTTTAACCGGATTCTCTCGGTTATGTCTTGTGCGCCAACATTGAGCCCACAAGCAGCAAAATGAGTAAGAAACAGATCAGATGTCTTTGGAAAGTTTCTTTGCGAAGGGGAAAAGGCCCAGAGAAGAGACAGGAGAATGGATTTATCCCGGGAGGTGATTCCCACATTCCACGCTGCTCTGCATGATATGGTGACCGACTCGTTAATGAGGCAATGAAGCTTCCAACTGTAGAGACCAAGCACCCTGTGCATAAGCATCACTTCGGGTGTCATTGTCTCTCATCACTCCCAGATGGGACCGTCTCATTGCAGAGAAACAAGCTCAGGTTTCCCATTAGTCGTTATTACGAGTTAAAATTTTCATGAAAGTAAAATGTTCGTTTTTGTGGCGCATCTGTATCTTACTTTAAAGGGATATGTAAATGTTACCTTAGCGGCCAGAGTCAGCAAGCGTTAGGGCAGTGGTCGAGAGGAGATGAGAGGAGCTTGTGAGTTTTAGGTCTGGTTC
>CAEFZX010022102.1:0-38895 GCA_903066825.1 Alfaro cultratus | reverse complement strand
AGCACAGAAAACACGTTACACACACAGTTGGTGACAAAAAACACTGTACATTATATACATGAGATAAATGATGAAAAGTCAGTTCACACATTAAATGTTTTTTAGTCAATTTATTGGTAGCGTACAGACAGGAGGAACATGTTGCTCTCATAAAATGGCAGCCAGTGCAGTTAGAGAGGTTGATCAATCCCAGGTGAGGCTCAGCTCACTGATGCCTCACCTGCTTCTCTTCAGAGCATTTGAATGGGAAAATGCGACAAATGAGTGATTTAAAAAAAAAAAAAAAATCAATTGGTTAAGCTAAATGAAGAATAGGTCATTTGTAGTACAGACTACAGGGTGAAAAAAGCAATATAAATTATTTTATCATTATATATTATTTTTCCATGATGACAGGTGGTGGTGAGACCGCACGTCACTGGTATCCTGTGTTTTATGCATTGTGGGGATTGTTTTCCTGGCACATATTACATTGTGGGGACTCACAAATAAAAACACCATGCCTTTTTTCTGTGATCATGTTTAAGATATCAAAATGATGTTGTATATTCAGACGAACACGCAGAAATATTACGTCATTTTATCTTCATAAAGACTTTGCATTGACTTCTCATCATTTTTCATTTCTGTGTTCTAACCCTAACCATTACCGGTACCTGAATAACCCTAAACCTGTCCCAAACTTCACCAATACCTCAGTCTTAAACCTAACCCCTCTCTCAAAAACAGCATGCAAAAATTCAGTAAGTGACAAAACTGCATCCTCTTCACCTCCATATAACAATGAAACATGGTGGTGGCAGAATTATGGTGTAAGACGGGCTTTTGTGATCCTGGAATCCGGGACAGGGCAGTTGATCTGAGTTGATGAGATCACTGGAGTTAAACAGAGGACAATACTGGAAGAAAACCTAATGTAGTGGTGCAAAAGACTGGCCAACTGAGGGAGAGGTTTACCTTCGACCAGAGCCCTCACCTTAACCGCCCAGCCAGCAAAACAAAAGAATAATTTGGATGTAAATTCATCAGTGAGCTAAACTGATCCAGTTCAAGACAAACGTAGACTCTCGCCACTGACGTATCTCGATAACACCGCTTGATGGCAGCACTGAGACATGGCCCTTTACCCAAGCAGAAGAAGAAAATCCATCCTCTACAGTGATTGGACCAAAGAGTGACGTAACCAACAGACGCAGCACCCGGAAGAATGACAGATGTTTATCGCTGAGGTTTCGGGTAAGTCTTGATATTTTATTGAGTCTTCTTCAGGAATTGGAAATGTTAACTTTATTCACTGTCTTGTGGTCATTATTGCTGTCTGAGGAAACAGACCAAACTCTGTTCCTGTTAACAAACTCTGAAGGTTTGTTTTAACTTTAGTCCTGTTTTTGTTCGTGTGAGTGAGTTCACCTTGTGTGTTTATGGTTGCTGTTCTACAACATATTATTATGTTTATATATAGACAAGAAGTACATAAATTCAGCATCAATGTATTGTCTTTATAGATAGAAAAGAAATGTTACAAAAGAGGTTCATTTTTAATTGTTTTTGTTTTTAAAAGTGCCATTTCTGCTCATTCGCTCTAAAATAAAAGAACCCGAATGGTTAATAATTATATTTATTATTTACACGAGTTCATTTGCTAGTTCATAATGTAATATAACTCTGTTTACATTTGTAGTTTCCTTAATGCTCAGATCACACACCACACATCAAAATGGCCTCATACTTTGATGAACATGACTGTGAGCCCACCAACCCTGAGGAGCAATATCGTCAGAATGCACTACTGGAGCTGGCCAGGTGAGCTCCAACCTACCTGACTCACATGTTCCACTGTAAAGGTGACCTGCAGATTCTAGCACTGGGATTGGTGTTTGTCTCCAGGTCCTTAATGCAGGGTTTGGACCTGATTGACTCCGGGACATTCGACCTGTCAGACTGGGACCAGCGGCTTCCTCCCCCGGCTGCCAAAACTGCTGTTCAGACCCTCACTGTGGTCGTCATTTCTGCAGAACAAGCAGGTGGCAGAAATTTTGAAAAACGAGTTGAATGCAGACATTAAATGTGTATTGGGACTCTGTAGAGAGAGAGTGAGGGATCAGTGTTGAAAGCTGTTAGTTAGATGTTCTTTGAGGAGATTTAATTTGACTCTTTGTGTTCATGGCAGACAAAGGTTTGAAGTGTCCTGTGTGTTTGCTGGAGTTCGAGGAACAAGAGACGGTTCGAGAAATGCCTTGCAAACACCTCTTCCACTCAGGATGTATACTACCCTGGTTGGGCAAGGTAAAGCTCACAAATGTGCAATTTATTAAATATATATATATATATATTTACACATTTAAACAGCAGTTTGCATGAAATCCTTTTAAAACTTTCACATTTTCCACTTTTAAATCCTAGACTAACTCCTGTCCGCTTTGCCGACTTGAGTTACCGACTGACAATCCAGAGTACGAGGAGTTTAAAAAGGACAAGGTGAGCTGCTTGCTGAACTGTTTCACTTTTTGTCACATTACAACCGTAATGTATTCCACTGGGGTTTTATGTCCTAAATATGAACATACATGACTTTAGAAATCCTTCTTGCAGTGGCTGTTATGCGTTGATGCAGCCTAATAAGCCCACACAATAAAATAAAAAGAACAGTCCAGTCCAAGCCCAAACATAAATTCACCAGAGAATCTGAGACTATTATTGAAAATTAAAGATTAAGGTTCAACATTTCTGTGCTACACGAGTTGGATTTTGCGTCTTTTGCGGCTTGCTGGATCTGTCAAGTGGAACCGTTGTTACTTCTGTGTTTTCAGTAGGATCTGAAGCGATTGTGGATTTTGTCTTTCAGGAGAGAAGAAAACAGAGGGAGCACAGACTTGAGGACCTGCATGGAGCCATGTACACCTGATGAAAGTGCTGAATGCTTCAAGAACAGCAAGCTGCATTCAGCCCAATTCCACAAAGATAGAACCCTGTTTGATGTACTTAGACTATTTTACTACCTACAAGAAAAAAACCAACTCAAACAAATCCAAAACTTTTCCACAGAACCCCTTCAACAGCCACTGGCATCACTTGATGCTCCATTGTGTTAAAATGAGTTTTTTTTTAAATGGCACCAGCTTTGGGAACATAATAATGGAACATTTCAAATGTGCTTTTTTTTTAAACCCGATGTTTCCAAATGGAGGTGATAGCAGCTCTGAGCACTCTGACTTTAAATTCCTTTTTTATTTAAATTTATGAACTTCAAATGTGCATAAAAGCTGTACTTATCAAGTAAATGTAAATGTTTAGGAAGAGGAAATGATCAGTGACTATTTGTTATATATAAAACAAAAATGTTTTAACTTGAAAAGCTTTTATTTTTCATGTATGTTTTGGCTATTAAAGCTGGTAATATGCCAAAAAAGTCAAATCAAGTGAGGCATGTATATATATGGATACATAATTCTTATGTATTTATGAGGTGAAATGAAATCATTTACCAAAGAAACCTTTGAGTCCCTTTTCTCCTGTGTGTAGCGCACTAAGCTAAATTTAGTTGATGGAAAAAAAAATTCAACAAAAAACAGTTTGATAATAACTTATTTTTATTTCATATTTGAATATAAATCTCTGTCAAAATAAAAGGCCTAAATGATAGACAAAAATCAGACATATTTACAGAATTTATAAAAGGAAACAGTTTCTGTTGACTTTTTTATTTTATACAGGGGATTCCTCTGATGCCTTCGTTAATGTTCTGTATCTTTTTTGTTTTTTTCAAATTTACAAGACGTAGGAAGAGAGTACATTTTATAGGCGGCTGGATCTGTGTTGCGAGTGTTGACATAAAAGTCAGACGGCCTTCTAAAACATAAGGCTCCACACAAACCCTTAGACAGTGCACACAATGATCTAAGAACAACAAAAAAAGAGAAAATCTCCACCTTTCATTGGATTATTTGGCATGTTGAATGGTTTTAATGGTACAGAAGCTGTTTTGGCCCCGGTGTTTGGGCTCACAAGCTGCCGTTTAGAGTCGCACGTTGAGTTGGTTACAGTATGGCAAAAAAGGCTACAGCTAAACATAAGTCAAATATAATAATAAAAAGAAAGTTTCTTAGGCAGAGTACATAAGGCTGAAACCAGTATATTTCATACTAACTCATACCGCCGCATCTGACACACACACACACACACACACACACTCATATAAACGGAAAGAAAACTCTATACTCCAGTCTTTTTTGGCATGGTTTTCTGCAGTCCAACAAAAATGTCAAGTTCAAACTTTTTGCACAGTAAGCGCTGAAAGAATTCAGTTTATGAAACAGCATAACCCCAGCTCCGTCACATTCTGACACTTGTGGACATAGCTGGAAAATACTGAACCTCGACCACAGAATAACAACAAAAAGAAATAGTTCCAACAAGTTGGAAAGCTGCATCTCCCATCTTTCACATCAGACCCACAAAAGAGGTAGGAGACGTGACCTTTTGAAAATGCGTATTGCTGGCATCCTGTGTGTTTGACGAAATAAAACGTGTCAAGCGGTAGGACAAAAAAACAGAACAGAGATTATAGATGTGTGTGCTTTATGAAACCCAGCAGTGAAAACTTTCATCTGAGCAAAACCTGTACAGGTTGTGACTCAGTGTTGTGGCAGTCTGCTGTCCGGCTAGTTTTCTTCTCAATAACAAATCGGCTGCAGGAACCAATAAAAAAGAAGGGTGAGGGGGATACAACATAGCTACAGTATGGTTTGAAGCCAGTGGACAACCTGTATGGCAGTGTCACATTGTAACACTGTTGTGACAGCACCAATTATAAAAACATTTAAAAAAATAAAAATTGCAAAAGTTTTCACACCCTAGAACTAGTTCACCTATAGTCATGTTACAACCAGGACTTTAAATGTATTTTATTGGGACTTTTTGTGATAAAGCAACACAAAGTAAAAGGTCCACCTGTGTTAATTGCATTTCTGTATAAATGCTGCTATTTATACAGAAATTGTTTATTTTTTTTTTACAAAAAGCTAATTTTTGTAAAACATTTACAATTTTTTGCCAAAATTGTAAAGCCAAAAATTGTAAAGCTAAAACTAAATATGATTGTGACTTTTTTTGTTGCTTTTACACGCTCAACATTAATATCCTACACTTAAACATAGGCAAAGAAATAGATTTATCCAGAAAATAGATGTGGAATTAATGTTAGATCTGGAAATAAATAAATAAAAAAAGTGTCGATAATTTCAGAAATCAGTTGTCATAGGCAACATCACGTCCTGTCCTGGTCAAATTTGTGCCGTTCTCTGTTTACAGCCAGGCAGTCGCACAAAATCATCAAGAGCTGAAAATAATATATTTTTTTAACTGCTTTGTGTCAATCTATCCCATAAAATCCCCATAAATCCCATTGAAGTTGGTAGTTGTAACATCACAAAATGTGCAAACGTCTGAGGGGAGTGACTACTTCTGCAAGTGTTGTGAAGAAAATCTTCTGAAAGGCTTCACATGAGCTCATAAAAAAAAAAAGACATTTCTTAAACTTGTATAAGGCGTCCAGGGATCCAGCCTGGAACGCGGCCAGTGTCATGACGAGAACTCTACAGCAAATACTAAAGTCAGATTGTAGTTTCACCGTCACTCATTTATATCGTCACATGTAGGCCACTTGAAACGTCACAATCTTCGCTGGACGATTGTGACGTTTGACATTTCATGTAACTTTGGATTGAAAAAAAAAAACCAAACAAAAAAAAATACTTTTCAGCTTAAAGCAAGTCATTACAACAGAAAAGACCATCCAGTTTTGCACCGACATGAATAATGATTGAGACCAATCTAGACATGTATATTTATATATGTATAGAAAAACAATACATGAAATTATAAGTGCAATCAAATAAAAGCAGATGAATTTAACATTATATAGTTAATCCATGATTGATTGATTAAATTAGACCGTAAAGCTTACAGTCTGTAAAATATACTATAGCTATTGACTTTGCAACATTCATTATTTTCCAATTTTTTTATGATGCAAAAAAAAGAAGAAAAAAAAATCCCACATAAACTCGTTTTGTTCCATTCAGGAGGAGTGCCGTGCAGAGATAAGCAAAAGGCCAAAAGAGGTGGGCCGCGCAAAGCGTTGGACTGGAGAGTCAGAGGAGGGGAACCAAAATGACTTTTGAGGGCGGTAGGAACTTTTGTCTTTTGAAATCAAGAACCCAGGGGGACAGACGTTTAGAGACGAACACCATGCAGAGTCGTCAACTTTAACCGGCGTCTTGGAAAACATTCACGGTTCCAGTTTTCGAGCTGGCTCCAAACATTCAACGTAATCTGCTATGAGAACTGAGAAGGGAGGAGAAAAACGAAAACAGAACAAAATAAAGGCCGTAGAGCATTATGGGTAGAAATACCTGGTGTCGCTGAGGTTACTGTTATACGAATTTGCTCTCTTGCTTCACATGCTGCCAGTGGAGCACCTCTGCAGTGACTTTTTTTGTGTTTTGTTTGTTTTTCCAGATGGAGCTACAACATAGCTATGCTCTCTGGGGTGCAGTTGAGGTGTGTGGACGTGCTGCTGCCGCCGGGGGACTTCAGGCCCTTGGTGGCCCCGCCCAGTGTCGACGCCCTGGACATGGGGTCCATGATGACCCCCGAGCCGTGCTGGCTCTGCTGCAGGCCGGCCATCATTGTCTCGGTGGTGACGGTGCCGAACTCGTAGGTGAAGGTGCCGTAGAAGACCAGGATGTCCACGGTGAAGACCCACTCGCAGATGGCGGCGGCGTGCTGCAGGACGAAGCTCTCGTGGATGAAGAAGATGCCGCCTGGAGGGAGGACGGGTTAAGGAGGACAGACGCTTTCCTGCAGAGACTCGACAGGAAAATGAGGCTGTTATCCCCTCTACAGTGTAGAGGGGATAACAGCCTGGATGGCCTGAGGAGCAGACAGAGCCAGAGATGTGCTAAAGAACGCTACGGCAAGTCCTGTCTGCCGCAGGCTAGCAGACTTTATAAGACATACAGTCTCTAGAAATGTGAGTTTTAAATGTTGAATATATATTTGGTAATGTACTGAGCAAGGTGTGTGTCCTTAGGACTATCTCTGCTCATTGTTATTTATTATTGATGTATGTTTATTCTTACTACTTTATTTATTTTAATCTTTATTGTGTACCACGCTGGGACCAACAAAAATTCCCCCCATTAAGGGATCAATAAAGTATCATCTTGTTTTCTTATCCTATTTCTTGATCTTATTCTGCTGGTTTGACACTCGGCAGGCGTCGAATGAACTTGCTGCTTCCAGCAGTTTTAGAACGATCTCTTCCTGAAAACTAACGCAGAGCTGTAAAAACATTGTAGAAATGGACAGAGGGCTGATAATCGCTAATGCCAGCTCAGCAGATTGACTGACGGAGTAACAGACAGAACCGTCAACGAAGTTCTGAGAGAGAAAGAGAGAACGTTGAGAAAAGTTATACTTTTCCTAAATTAAGTCATTGGTTCAACTACAGAATTTATGTCCACAAACAACTGAGGTGGTCACAATAGTGACAGCTAGCATGAAGAATAATGAACCACCAAGGCCGCAAACATCCCTGATGAATAAATCAAACGCACCCTTTCTCACAATATGTGAAACTTGCATTAAGGGTCAACTCCTGAGTCTTTAGAGGTCAAATCCCAATGGTTTCTGTCATCCCAACCGATGACAGATTTACAGAGGATACTGAGGACCAGGGAGACCATGGCTCCCAGCGCCAGAGCCACCCGGAAGTGAGCCATCCAGTAGTCCAGGGTGGTCATGGCCACTCGGTAGGTGAGGACGCACTGCAAGCACACAAACAGCAGCCCTGCAGGAAACGCCACACCGGCACCCACATAATGGAGAGATTTGGCGTGATCAACCTGTTGGACAGAAAAATAAACGTTTCATACCAACTAGAAGATCTCAGTCAGCTAAGTCAAGTGTCCTGCATGTTTTTAATGTTTTCTTAGGTCAGGACACCTTCCTGCATCATGTGCAACCTCTGAGGACTAGAGTCAGACATCCCTGGTTTAAAGTGTACATAAAACTTTATGTATTGCTCAGGATTACCTGGAAGTTTCCAACCATGACCAGACCGACGGCGTTGGTGCAGCCAGACACCAGTGCGCCGGTGTTGATCCAACACTGGTGGCTGTGTTCGATCACCTGGGCGTAGCGCAGGAAGCACACCATCACCACTTCGGGGAGGAAAAGAGAAATGTGCGTTAAAAACAAACCCCAAACATTTTAATAAGATTGTATTAATCCTATGGTTTGATAGTATGGTAGACTTGGTTCGATTGAAGAACAAAACTGCAACATTTGTTGCGTTTTTAGCTGGTGCTGTTTGCTTTCCCACTGCTTTCTGTGAAATGACACAAACTGTTTGAAAGACCTGTTCACCTCCTCGCCTGTGGTGGAGCTGCATCAAGAACTACTGACGAAAATGACACAAAAACCTCTGAAGAAGACACTGAGCTCAACTTCCTTCTTCTTAAAACGGAAATGGAGTAGCGCCAGATGTTAGAGGTTGTAGGATTTCTCTTTTGTTTTGAAAAGACCATGAGCCATTTGTCCCGCTAGCGCTAGACAAGTGTTGGTTTAGGTTGCATTTACCCAGAATGCCCTGTGCTGTAGTTCACTTCCTGCTTTTGGTGTTCACATATGCAGAGTTTGTTTTTTTAGGTTCGCTTCAGAGTTCAATTACGCATTCATGTAGTATTCACTTCATTTTTGGAGGGTGGAGGGGTAATATAATACCAAGTTATTAAAGGAATAAAAATGAATAAATGGCTGCCAGGTAGTAGCTTCCAACCTTCTGCTGATGCAAGACTATCCGATATGTTTCTCCAAAGCAGGCAGGATGTGTTCTCCCAGCCATTGATCCATCTAAAAGCAGAACGGAGCAGCTTTCTTGGCAGCTGTGCCATCTGTGTTTGAAAACAATAACCTTGCAGCTTCCTGAATCACACCGACAAGAGAACCAGAAGCTTGACCCAAAAGACGCTGAAATGTGGAGCAGCGAGAGAAAGGACGTGTGTAGAGATATGCTAATTAAAGGACATCAGACTACAAGGAGGGCGGATAAACAGAAACCAGCTGGGAAGGAGAGGTGACTGGAATAATGAAAACAGCTGGAGTGAGGCAATCAGGACCAGCGAGGAGGAAAAGTGGGCCAGAAGTGACTGGTGTTTAAACAAGACAAGAGGGAGAAGAGGAATAATGGATGAAGGCCCAGAAAGGTGCAGGCAGGGGGAAAAAAAATAGAATAGACATGGGGAAGAGGAAGGAAAGCGGCATTCATTATTGATTAGACAGCAGCCGTATCTGGAAATCCCATGGCTATTGGCTGAAGTCTGGAGGTACCAGGCAGAATGACTGCAAACAGAGGAGACATTTAGTACTTTGCATCTCAAAATATATCGCCCTATTTCAGATTAGCAATGAGCAAACAGTTTTACATAACAGTGATTGTGATTACCCAAGAGGACGCAGCTTACAGGATGGAGGCAATTGGGACAGTTTCACATCGCCACCTCTAAATCACACTTTTCTGATTTATTTAAAATTGGTTTAGATCAAAAATGATTGTGTGGGTGAATAATTGAAACAAGGCGGCTGCGCTCGGAAATGATTAGCCCCACAGCTTCTGTAAAACCACATAATTATTAATTAGTTAGCCGCCGCCGTCAAGGAAAACACCTGACGAGGCACTACCATCCATTTGCAGTTATGCTAAGCTAACTTCCTGTCACGTAAATCTGCTAACGATCTTTAGGACGCCAATCCAACACTCTGAGTCTCCTTAACTAAATCTTCAATGCGCCACTATCCAACCCCATCCTCAAACTCGGTAAACCAGAGCAATCAGACTCAGTCGAAGCACGTCGGTCTTAATCAATTATTCCAGACGCTCTTCCCCGATCACATTCCATTTTCCCCAACACGTTTAGCTGAAAGCTGAATTTATGCGTCTGTGATCAATAAGGCGTTTCACAGCCTGGGCAGCAGCTCCTTTCACAAGGCTGAATGAATGGAGACAAGGCAGCCGCATCAGCAGATCAGGAGCACAAACACAAGGACGGGTGGACAGAACATGTAGACCAGGGGCGTTCAAAGCGCGGCCCGGGGCCCATTTGCAGCCCCTTTACTGATTCTCTGTGGGCCGCCAGAACAGGTGGTTGATGCAGACATTTTTATTATTATTTTATAAATGGGGCAAAATTATTACAGAAATTAACATTTTCTATCAGGGGAAAACATTACGTACAAGCAAAGTATTTGTCTTTTAGCAATCACATTTTGTGTTTTTTTCTTTAATTTCATGATAAATAGGAGCACATTTATCAACTGAGTTATACTTAGAGAGCCCAAATCTGTTGATAATGAATTTGGTTAACCTGGCTTAATATAGCAAGCATTTATAGAGAGAGTGGCCCAAATCCTGTTCTTATGGCTGAAATAGGCTGAATGTTTTTTTTTTTTATTTCATCTGAGTCCAAAAGATTTTAAAAACAGGATTTCTTTCAATTCAAATTCAAAAATACTTTATTGATCCCAAAGGAAAATTAAATGTTGTTTTACTCACATCAATTCAAATTCTTCAAAGAGTTATTGTAGATAGTGACAATAACGCTTTGGCAGGAGAGATCTCCTGTAGCGGTCTGTATTACAGTGAGTTTGAAGAAGCCTCTGACCGAAGACACTGTTTCCCAAAGAGTCTCATGAAGAGGATGGTCAGTGTTGTCCTGAAGTTTCTCGGTTTTATAAAGAACTCAAAAGTTCTGGATCTACAATGATTTAAACTTCCCTAATTAAACAACGACAAAAACTAACTTCTTTATTTAATTGGAATTACTGCATGTTTAGTTTATCATTGAGCAGTGGAAAAAAAATACTGTAATTTCTTGTGGTTTAAGACATATTTTTGGCCTGCGTGTACTTTTGACTGACGATTTTAATAACAGCTTATAGTTTAATGCAGCAGAAACAGCTTATGGTTTAATGGACATAAATGTTTACTACTCAGTCAGCAAATGTGTTTCAAACTCCATTTTAGTGCATTAACTCTTTTTAGAAAAAGTCCAAAACTAATGCGATGAAAATTAGGGGAGGGCATTTATCGTATTGTTTATCATTTAACGTTTGTCACAATAAATTCCAAATAATATTTAAAAAACCCTAAAACTGTCCATATCATTTCCAATTGTTCATTTCAATATTTCTGTTGAAATATTGCTTATTATTAGAATCAATAAATATTAATAAACTTGAAAATATGATTGAATGCAGTTGTGTGCAATATGAATGAAATCACACTTCTTTAAGAAGCTTATTCCAAAATGTTTCTCAACAGCATTATTTGTGTTTGTGAGGCTCCGACTGCTGCAGCAGTCACAGCCATACAGTTACCTAAAGAAGTTCTTATTGTCACTTTCACTGTTATCGTAACAGTACCACAAAATATCACGATTACACAAAGTATCACGATAAAACTTCAAGTTCACATCAAGTTACCGTAAATCTCTTATCTATATTCCCATTTTTTGTCTCAGTTTTATCTGTTAAAAAAAAGAAAAAACATTGTTTTCCAAATCAGAACCAGCAAAAAAAAAAGGGCCATTACTTGCATCCATGCAGTGAAGATTAGTTGAGGACGTACCCATAAAGGCTCCAACGTTGCCAATCAGGCTGAACAGGCAGCTTTCAGGAGGGAATGAGCCACATTTACTGCAGGACAAAAAAAAAAGACAGTCCAGATTTTAAAACAGAAGAAATGCATACACACACACACACTTATCCTGCTGAACAGCTCGTAAGTGATCAAAAACGGTATAGTTTAGCTAAAAAACGTCTTGATCTGATTTCATTTGAATATGAAGCTGAGTTTCAACGAGCGCTTGTGAATCAATTTTTTTTATATAAAAGTAAAACAACAGAAGAAGAGCTTCAGGTCCCATTGTGTCTTTCCCTTTGTACTTGCCCATTGTTGGAGGCCTACAGTCAGATTCCACGAATTGGGAGTTATGCAAAGTGTGGGTTAATGACTGACACAGAGCAGCAGCACAACCAGATGCTAATTCATGCCCAAGGCCCTTTCCGACACAAGCTGCGGTTTGTGTTCTGAGACAAAGAGGAGAACTGCAGAGGCAGAGGAGCCGACCTGATGAGGGGGATGTCCTGGATGGTGCAGCAGGTCTTGGGGAAGCCTGGCCGGGGCAACTCCTCCGTGCATGTGACGTTGTAGGACCTGCAGCGGCGACACAATGAGGTCAGCTCACTCTCTGGAGGTACAGCGCCTCGCAAGTTTATCACATCCTTTAACTTTTTCCAAGCTGCACCAACTTCAGGGTGTTTTATTGTGATTTTATGCGGGATTGAGGAGTATCTGGTCCTTTTGCTAATAAAAAATAAAAATGCGAAACATGCGGCGTGAATTTGTATTCATCTGAAGTTCCAAAGTGAAAGCCAGACGTGAGGCGTGCATTTCAAAAACACTGCGTTTTAAAAATGATCGACAAGAAGAAAGACAAGAATTTAATTTTAAGGTTTGTTGCAAGGAATGCAGAGGATACAGCTGGGGATGCAACTAACAATTATTTTAGTAATAGATTAATATACTGATTAATCTGATGATTAATTTGATAAAAAAAATTGGCAAATTCTGCAGATTATTTTTTATTTATTTAACCCCTCCGGCTTTTTTTATACAATATTAAAAATTGCAAACAAATAATTAAATGTATTTTTTTGTTTTATTGCCTAGGATGCAATAACATAACATTGTTACAGACTAAAAATTGGATAGTAAATGTTGAGATTTTTTTTCTTTTTTGTCAGAATTTGAATCATATGAAGCTAAAACTATGTGAAGACCTGTGGGTAGATCATTTTCATAGACAAATGATTCTATATATATATATATATATATATATATATATATACACACACATACATATAGTACAGTTTTAGTTTAATTACTGCTGTGAGTATGTTGTCATTTCAGCTAATGGTCTTTTTTTTGCGTCTTTAAACTCTAGTTAACAATTAATCGATTAATCGTTTCAGCCTTAAACACAGCAAACTTGTATGAGGGTACTCTGGTCAGAGGAGATCAAAACTGAACACACCACACCAGGAAATACGGTAGTGGCACCATTGTGCTGTGGGGCAACTTTCTTTCGCTTTGACAGGGAAGTTGGTCAGACTTCATAGGAAGACTGATGTAGGAAAAAAGGGAAGCAAACCAACTAGAGACAGCAAAAGGCTTGAGACTGAGGTGGAGGTTCACTTTATAGCATAACAAGCACCCTGAATGTTTAAATTAAAGAGCATTCCTTTATCAGAAAGGCCTAGTTAAAGTCTGGACCAAAATCTGACAGGGAATCTGTGGTCAGACATGAAAAATGAGGGTCACGCATTATGCACATCACAAGAATATTTGAAAACCAATCTCACACCACATCACAGTTCTGCACCGCTTTATGTTGGTGGGTCCATTTCCCAATAAAATACTTGGAACATTAATTTTGGAAAATGTGAAAAGAAAAATGTTCAATGAATCATTTTCGTAGGGTTCTTGAATACATCTAAATGTTAAACAGGAGAGTATTTAAAAAAAAAAAAAACACCCACCAGTTCTCTACAGGACAAACATGGTGATTCATCACAGCCATCGCATACCTGCAGGAAACAAAAGGTCAGAAGTGTTAAAGGGAGAAACACATCATGGCAGACCCAATAAAGCTCAAAGCATAAAAAACAAGCGTACACTATTAAAAAACAGAAAATCTTACCAAGTATTTTTTATAGTTTCTAGTGCAAAAATCTTAGTACACTTAAAATAAGACAAAACTAACTTACACATAACTATTCAGCATAAAGTAGCAGCTTGTTTTGAATCAATAATTCCTTAATATTGATGAAGCAGCACTAGTTCAACTGGAAGATTATTTCACTTATAACACGGGAAAAAATTTATTGTTACAATTAAATAATCTACCAGTGGAATTAGTGCTATTTTCATTAACATTATGGAATTATTAACTTAGAACAAGCTCCTACATCTAGCTGAAAAGCTACTTGTAAGCTAATTTTGTCCTATTTCAAGTGTACTAAGATATTTTCACAAGAAACTAAACTCAAAATACTTCAGACTGTGTGTTTTTGCAGTGTTCTCTCCCGGACAAACGGTTCACATGAGTTAAAGCGCAGACGACAGGCACTCCTCGGCCGTGACTCACACTATCCATATCCCTGTGATGGAGAAGGCAGCCAAGCTGACAGGCAGGACAATCCAGGCAGTCATTGGGCTGGCAGTGAGCTGGCTTTATCCCAAGCATGGGGTGAGAAGGGGGCTCAGGGCTTGGGCGGCAACACGACGGGATGGGTCAGGTAGGGGCTGGGCGGGGGCGTGGGGTCACTGAGAGACTGGGAGACGCGCACAGGGTGAGGGAGGCATGAGAGGAAGAACGGGGGGGTATGGCACAGCTCCTCTGCTCCACGGCACCCAGCAACCAGCAACAACCTTAAAAACAAGAATGATTGGAAACTTTCCGTTAGGCAGCTTTATTCAGGCGCTACTTTCTACGATCAGGTGTACTTCTAACTTTTTTTTTTTTTTTTACTTTTTATTGTTGCAGTGTGCTGTAATTTGCGTGTTTTTCCTTTCTGGGGAAAAACTGCATAGTGGAGAAAGAGAAACTAATCGGATGTCGCAAAAAAAAAAAAACACTTTGGAAAACATTCCTCTTCCAAGTTTCTCTGGTCGGGATTTAAAGCCTCTGATTTCTCCTATCGGTGCTGAACATCGGCACGAAGCCGGTTTACAGAGAAACGACCTTTGTTGCTTACTGTAAATTAAAACATCCTGCAGGACAACTCCACTGCGTTGGAGTGGAACTGTGTCTCCACTGCAAACCCAACACAACCCTGGTATTGTTGACAAGCACAGAACCAGCAAAATCACTAGAAAACACATTTAAAGAAACAGCAAATTGCAAATAACAACCTACAAGTTGCTTTCAGAGGACAGCGTACAACAACTGTGAGGAATGGGTGTTTCGTCAAGGGCAGTCAGTTGACAGTCAGAGCAAAACAGCACAGCAGAGGTTGCCTCACTCTACAGGGTGTACAGTTACAAACGTGTCCTCGGCTCAGAGGGAGTATAGAGTGAATAAAGATTAACTTGCAGGCTTTACAGAGGGGAATCATTTTCTAAAAGTGTGTGCAAATCAAACCGAAGCTGTTAAAAAAGAGAAATGTTTTACTTCTGCAAAGCCAGACATGGTAAATATGTTCTCGGTGTCAGTCACTTGTATTAAGTTACAAAGCAAGTGAGTATCACAACTTAAAGTTTGAAACTTTGCTGTAATATGAGAATTTTTTCAGGGGTGCACGCCGACTGCAGTTTTCGGACCGATTTTTAAGAAGCCTTATCATTTGTTGTCTGATACAGATTTTTTAACAAGCGACATGGTCAGGTGTTATAAGGTCATTCAGTGTTTCAATCTTATATTAACAGAGTCATTTAAAACACACAGACAAGGAGAGCTAATACCTCCTAATGCAAAGATCCTCAATCAAAGAGGGAGTTTATTGACCATTTTGAAACCATGTGTGCTAAATCATTTTGGACATGAATCATAAACGTCTTTATTTTTTCGGTGAAGTGTTCGTAGAACGACATAGATGCTTTTTGGTGGGACTAAATACCAAAAGACAGAAGTGACTGCAGCGTTATTGATGAGTCAGTATGTGGACCAGAAAATACTGGTCAAGGTGATAAGAGAATCTTTTTCTTATCACCCTGAATTTACAAAACAATTTTTTTCTAATCTCATGTTATTTTTCTGGTAGGGACATTTTTAAACGCTAAACTTTTTAGACACATTGTGTTCTGCTGCACTGCAGCATCCCTTCAGTCTAACTTTAGAAATGCACAGGCCTGTCACGATAACAAATTTAGCTGGACGATAAACTGTCCCAGAGGTTATTGCGATACAGTAAATGATAATGTCGTTTTGACCATTTTCCAGTAATATAATATAATGGTAATGGCATAATGATACAAAAAAAAGATCAGTAATCTTTAAATGCCAGTGAACATTTAACACTAGAACTGGAAGACGTTTTAAATATTCAAAATAAATAAACAACAGAAACAACAAATGAAATGAATTTAGAAGTTTCTGTGAACAAAACTGTCCTTCAAAAAAAAGTCTAGTTGAGACCAAATTGCCAGAGAGAGAAAGGAGAAAAACAATAAAACATGTAAATTGAAATGATTGTATTTTTTTTATGCATCATGAGATTAATTGATTTCTTGCTTATTGCACATGTAACCTGTTTTAGTGGGGGAGGGGCATTCAATAATGTTCTGTAATGCAACAAGTACTCAGAGATCAGATTTATTTTGATGGGTACCAAAATGATTTTTTTTGTTTTAGTCTTGTTTCTTCAATAATCATGCAGCCCTGGTTAAAAGGTAGGAGGTTAATTGCTCCCTGACATGAAGCCCAATAACAGAAGAGGACAAAGGGTGAGTTGTCTCAACCTCCCAGCCCATCTGCCACATGAGCTCCTCCATCTGCAAGGACACAAACAGTCCTTGAGTTACCGACTCCAGAGGCCGCATCAGACAGCAGCTGAGAAGAGTCT
This sequence comes from Alfaro cultratus, assembly GCA_903066825.1. Classification (NCBI taxonomy): domain Eukaryota; kingdom Metazoa; phylum Chordata; class Actinopteri; order Cyprinodontiformes; family Poeciliidae; genus Alfaro; species Alfaro cultratus. Next base: position 22,209 of record CAEFZX010022102.1, on the reverse strand, counting down.
CCTAATCTGTTTGGAAGATGATGCTTTCATAAAACATGATCATTATTTGATCTCATTTGTTCTGAACAAGTGTGGCGTGCTTTTTATAAGTTGTTTTCATACCTCAGAAGATTGTAGCCGTTGGTAGGTATTCAGCGTTATTTGGCTGTTTAGTTGTTACATCACCGCTGAGGCAACTCAAAACATGTGACAGATTTAATCTTGCTTTCCCACATACCCGCCGGATTTCACATTGGGAATCTGTTAAAAATATCAATCGCATCTTTTGTTTTCCAGTCAGAGCAGTTCCTTGTTGTACGTGCGGGTTGTTTGTGCTGGTGAAGGTTTCCTCGGAGCCACCAAAACGATTTTTAACGCGTACGGCTGTGAGGAAAAGCCTGAACACCGCGCTGCAAAATCCAGATGATTTACGACACGACGGCCAGACTGTGAACCCCGCAAAGCACAGCTGGGGGAATACATAAAACACACAATAAAAACATGCAATCTGCGAGAAGCAGCTCTGTTCCTGCTTACCCAGAGCAGGAGAGTCAAACATTATGAATGTATTTTAATACCGCTGGTGACAACACACCAGCAGGGCGGCAACAAGGATTTTTACAGCCTTGAAAGTGAGTAATGTAGCCCTGTTTGAGAGAAAGGTGCATTTTACAACCCGAAAAACAAACAAAAATCATCACTTTCTGTTTAAGAGCTGTTATTACCAGCACTAAAACATGATTTTATATTATTCTAGTAGAGAGAAAATGGTTTTATGAGAAATCATTTCATCAGATCACTGCTGCTGAAAATAGCTAACTTTGAGACGCGTTCCCTTAGTAACAACTTCCACGCCCTTGAGTGTTGCTACCCCCCAACCTGTCAGCACTTACATATGCGACATTCACTGATTGCCTGATCGAGATAAGGAAGGTCTGATTTCTGTAGCCAGGTCTCTTGAGGCACAGCTAATAATTTCTCCTTGAACCACATGCATTTATTTATTGTTCTTATTAAGAAAAGGGAGAATAAATACATATCTTGCAGTATCATATTTTTATTTTCCATTTGATAATTTTTCCAATGACTTTAAATTGGACAAAAATAAGGTTTTAAATGACAAAACATTTGAAAGTTTGTTATAAGCAACTAGTAGGTTTCACATTGGGGGTAAGTGTTTAATACTTTCAAATTAAGGGTACTATGTAAAGTAAATGCAATTGTTTACATCGGGTGTACTGAACAGACATGAAGGACAGTGGAACCTGAGGACCAGGGTTAAAAATCACTGCAATGATGTACTTTTCATATTAAATCTAAAAACAGATTAAATATGTCTGCAAAATGTAGCAACATTAATCCCTAAAGTGAATCATTTTAAGGTTTAGCTCAAGCTGTTTGCATGAGTTATTTTCTACATAACTCTCTTAATAATTAAGCTAACATACCCAGTTGAAGCAGCCAAAACTTTGGGACTTACAATGAAAGAACTGAACTGTTCAGTAAATGGAAAGGGGGCCACAGTTGGACCACCAACCCCAGCGCTGTACTCAACAATTATACGCCACTGTATCTTAAAATAATAATAAAAAAAGCTCCGAAACAACAGCGACAATACAGTTCACTAAGTACTTCAACCCGTTTGTTCACTTATGTACTTTTAGCAAATGAAACAAAGCGAAGCGTCTCTCAGCTCCGGAGCCGTTATGAACAGTTAACGGTCCCCGCTAGCCCTGCTAGCTCATTTAGCTCGCTAGTTAGCTTGCACTTCCCCAGTTGTCTTGACTTGACACTTGGCCGCATCTTGATTTCCGCTAACCCAAAAGACAAGCCGCTAAACGGGATCCTTTCAGAGGATAAACGCCACTGATAATACTTGGACGGCTTGTCCAGAAAATGAATGCGCGCCTACCTTCCACCTGCTGTGCCCACAACAGACCTCATCAACCTTGGTTTCCCTTTAAAAACATCGTTTTCTTAGCAAATGAAGCTAGCAGGGGAACTAACTTCCTGTTACGCCTGTCAAAATTAAGCGTGAGCGCGGGGTTTCTTTTTAAATAAAACTGCGAAACACTATTTGGATATTTTTAAAACGTAATTAATTTTACTTTATTACATTTGTGTACATGTAAATTTCTTTTCTCTGTAATGTTTCCACCAGGTAACAAAGTGTTTAGTCACTTACATGAAGAGCCAGGATACCTCTCACTTTTACACAAGAAAAGGGGGGGAAAATGAAAACGAACGTTTTGAAGTATATTTTTTACGTTTAGTTTAGCATTTTTCCGGTCCAAATGTCAATTCTTAATGCTTTTGGTTTCAGTAGCCTGACACGTGTGACGCTTTTATTTTAGCACAATCCCATAATCTGATGCAAGTCAGTAACTTTACAAAGATCTCCCAGCTCTCAGGCCCTGCTCTGCATCTTTACCATCAAAGTCTCTCAGAGAAAGAAAGGAACGACTTTGCACACTAAAAAACAAAATAAAATAAAATAAAAAGTGCTCTTTGAAACATTTTAATTAAACAGTTACTGTTTATTCATGTTTGCAATATGCAGAGCAGCAGCTGCCCAAAGAGAGCTCCTGCTAGGGGTCGAGTTAGGGTCAAGATTTTTTAAATTGTTTTTTCAATCAGGTCACACACTTCTTCCTAAAGCAGTTTCCATGCACTCGTCCCACTGTAGCCCTCTTTGAAACTTTCCTGTTGAAATGTTTTTCTTGTCCAGCAGCAAAAATATTCAAACATAACTGAATCCATCCATCCATCCATTTATGCCCACTTATCTCCAGCAGTCATTGTGTGAGAGGCAGGGTGCGTCTTGGATAGTTTAGTCCCACACAAAGGCTCACAGGGCAACTAACCACACACACACTCATTAATACCAAAAGACTTTTTTTTTTTTTTTTTAGAGTAATTACTCATTTGAATACAATGAACGTTGTCCAAAATAAATTGCGAACTATAAGAAGTAGCTGGTTGAAGACTTAACTCAAATGATAAGATAAGATATAAGATAAGATAAGATTTATTTGTCATTGTCATCCACAGATTACAACGAGATTGAGATCGTGCTTAATCCGAGTTGAGGTGCAAATATACAGTATACAATATACATATATACATAAAAAGATAAAGAAATAAATGAAGTTGATGAGTGCATGTTTTCATCATTACTAAGATGGCCTCATTGCTGTTTGTTTGAAAAACTAAAGGCATTATGATTGAATTGTTGTTTCATAACGAGAAAACCATCAACACAGCTGTAGACAATCATTTACAGCTATCATTATTTACTGTAAACACTAGAGAGAGTCTGCACTAAAAGAGCTGTGAGGCCTCCATCTGCTGGAGGATGTAGACATTACATTGTGCATGTTAAATACACTTTAATGTTTCCTTTTACATTCTGTTTTCCAGGTTTGAAATAAGGAAGGAGAAAATGTTTAAATTTACCCAGCAGATTATTAGACACGTCTGACCAATATTTTCTTAGGACAGCAATACAATAGTATTATTTTCTGTTTTGGGCTTCTTTAGATTTACTATGATCCAAAGAGTTTTTGCAGGAACTCCAGGTTCATTTCATATCCAACAACAAGCCTGCTAGGTTATTTTGTCAATCAAATAATATCGTTAGGCTTTAATGCATCATTTTTGGTCTCATGTGGCTGTATTAGGGCTGGGCAATAAATCAATAACAATATACATGTGATCGGTATTAATAGATAATACATCTGATAAAATATTCAATATGTAGAATATTCACAGAACTCTGATCCAGAATCACAAAGCATTCTGGGAGATGTAGGCAAGGAAAGGCTTTAGCTGCTCAACCTATGGATAAAACAGGAAGGCCAGTTTGGCGGTATTTCAGATTTTTAAAACAAAAAATCTAAACAATAATTATCAAGATCAACAATTATCAATAATTGTTGATAATTATCGATATTATTGATATATTATCGATAAGATACATGTCATATATTGACATGATATGTCAATATGGCTGACATATCATGACATATATCATGATATGTCAGCCATATTGTCCAGGCCTAGTTTGTCTTTTGATGCACTACAAACCAACCCACATTTGACAGCTCTAACATCTGGCCCAGCATGCCGGGCCAATTTTATAACCAAACCCTGTTGCAAAGTAAACACAGTTCTGGATCAGTCTATAACTGACCCAGCAGTTATTCTGGTTTCATTTACATCCCCCGATCAGCTCCATCTCTTCCCACACTACTATATAAATACTATCTTACAGGACTCCTGGCTGTACTAACACATAATAGCCTGACAAGATGGCAGCCAAGTACCCCAAAAGCCTTAAATGATTCTGTACCTGCTTTTACCTATCATCGGGAGCTGGAACGATGATGATAAATGAAATCTCAGTGAAAACCACATTGATGTCAGCCTTGTTGGGTGCCACCTCTGGCCACCTTAGGCTGGTGATAGGTGTGTGAGGCGATAATCTGATAGCCAATGAGAGGATTAATGGGGCAGTAAAGTTATGTTACACAAAGGACCTTTCCAGGCTAACCCTTCCTGAATCAATTATTCTTACCACATAGTAAATATCTTAAAAAGAGGAATAACTTCTGCCAATAAAACATCAGATTTTATATTCAAAGTACCCCACCTCCCACCACACCTCCCCCATGGAAAGTAGGCTAATGCTTGGGGTTTTCTATGAATTTAACAGGTCCCTTTATCTCCGTTCACCTACGAAACATCAGACAAGCTCAGAAAAAGTGAGCAAATCATGCAAATAATTTTCTGTTTTATACTTTAAAAAAGGGACATAAAATCAATCTATTTTAATTTTCACGTAATTATTAAATTCTTATTTTTGCTGTGATTTTCTCAAGCAAGCATGAAATTAATAGACATGAAACCAGTTCAGTTTCACCAGTGTAATCCGTGGGGATTATAAAAGATTTAAATCCCTGCGCAGCTTTGACTGTTTATGTTTGACAATTACCACAATTATTTAACACTCTCCAAAGTGAGGTAATGAAATACTTTAGACAGGTTGGAATATTCCTAAACATGCCTTGCAGGGATATGCAGCACAACCACCATCATGTCAGCAGGGCAGCTCAGCAGAGGATAATGGTATTTAGATGCCCTGTAAGTATGCAGATTCTCTCAGTCAGCAACATTAATGGGGACATGAGGCATCCTGCTCATGTCCTGCATGCTTAGGTAAAGGGGGTATTAGCAGTAATGCTGGTTAGTCAGTCAGTGTCCTCTCTTTGCCGTATAGTACACTGGTGATCACCATGGGGAGCACCAAGAAGGCAGGAAACTTGTGGAACAGGAGGCAGAGTCTCTTCCCCAACTACAAAGTCACAGACTCGGATGCCGGTCGAAGACCCTCTGAGGTCGTTTACCCACTGGCCAAGGAGAGCTGTGTGAAGACATGGAACTCTATGCAAGAACTGAGCAGGGACATCTATGATATTTACGCCGAGTATGAGGAAGAAGAAGAGGAGGCTGGCCCATTCATCTTCTCCAGGCAGATATCACCCTCCAAGAAGAACTACGTGATCAACATCAACGTCGGGGGAAAGCCCTATCAAATAGCCTACAAAATGGCAGCAAAGTACCCCAAGACCAGGATAGGACGACTGGCCACGTACACGGATCACAACATGAAGTTGGACTTGTGCGATGACTACATAGTGACTAACAATGAGTACTTCTTTGACAGGGATCCTGAGGTCTTCCACAGCATCTTCAACTTCTACAGGACGGGTGTGTTGTGGATCAAAGATGAGCTTTGTCCCCGCAACTTCCTGGAGGAGATCAACTACTGGGGAGTGAGGATCAAAAACACCAACCGCTGCTGCCGCATCTCCTTCGAGGAGAGGCAGGACGAGCTGAACGACCAGCTAAAGATCCAGAGGGAACTGGAGGCTGAGGTGGAGATCGAGGAGAATGAGGAGCTGTTCCACGACATGTTCATGGGTCAGGCACGTCGAGCAATATGGAACTTGATGGAGAAGCCTTTTTCTTCTGTCAAGGCGAAGGTGATGGCTGTGGCCTCCAGTCTTTTTGTCCTGATCTCCCTGGTGGCCATGACCCTCAACACGGTGGAGGAGATGCAGTACAAAACCCACGCCGGTCACCTAAGTGGCAAGACTTACTGTGAATATGTAGAGTCCATATGCATTGCTTTCTTCACCATGGAGTATGTGCTGCGTCTGATATCCACACCTGACCTCAGATCCTTCAGCAGGAGTGTCCTCAACACAGTGGACCTCATCGCCATCCTGCCGCAGTTCCTGCAGGGCATCCTGGAGTTCTTTGACAGCGAGGAAAACTACATGAAGCACGAGGCTGACATAAAGGCGGTGGGGCAGGTGGGCAAGCTGGGGCAAGTGTTGAGGATCATGAGACTGATGCGAATCTTTCGAATCCTGAAGCTAGCTCGCCACTCCACCGGTCTGAGGGCGTTTGGCTTCACCCTGCGCCAGTGCTACCAACAAGTGGGCTGCCTCTTCCTGTTCATCGCTATGGGCATCTTCAGCTTTTCTGCCATGGTTTTCACTGTGGAGCATGACATGCCGCAGACTAACTTCACCAGCATTCCTCATGCATGGTGGTGGGCAGCTGTAAGTATATCTTTGTGCAAATCAATTAGATCAGCTATTACACCAGTGCACAGGAGTAGAATCGTTTGTCATAAATGGTGCAGAAAAATCAGGTTATGAGTCGTTTTATTTGCAGAAAGATGGTTTTAGTTTAAACAATGGCCTCAGACTGTTTACACACAACTCTGGTGACAGAGCCTGCCCATCTGCCACAATTAAACCCATTAACTGATCAATACACTGACTCTCTGAGCAGGTGGTGGAATCTTGCTTGTAATCTGGTAGGAGGAAATGGTAATCCTCAGATACTAATGGATACGATGAAGGGACAAGTGTGCAGAGCTCGCTGCTGCAGACTCCTGGGATTTCTTTGTTTTGTTTCAACAAAAATGAGTCAGCCACTTCTGAGTCACCTTTGCTGCAGTTTATTTACAGTGTCTCATTCAAGTATGACTGGATATTGAGGAAAGGTAGTTTTGATTAAAAATATTCTAACTAACATGGAGTTGTCACAACAGACCAGTTCTTACTGTGAGAGTGATACGGGGCAGAAGCAGAAAACGATACTTACTGTTGAAACAGAACAAATTTATTATACAATCTAATTTATGTCATGTTGAAAAAGGATAGGCTATTTACCAACGACTGACATGAACAAATCCAGCAGGAAGTCGCGGTTTTTCCAGAAGCTCAGCGTTAGCCTGCTTCATCCATTTCACCACCAGTTGTGATATTTATTGGGATAATTGCCCTAATTAGCCAACTGTATCCATGTTTCCATCATTTGACCCAAGCTCTCTCCCTCAAATGAAAAGAAACAACTCAGCAGTACTTAAAGCTAGTCATGGTATATCAATTAACAATGTAGTTTCAGTGTCTCTTATGAATGACTCGTTCCTCTCTCTCTCTGTCTCTGTCTCTTCCTTCAGGTGAGCATCTCCACTGTGGGCTACGGAGACGTGTACCCGGAGACCGTGCTGGGTCGCGTCTTCGCCTTCGTTTGTATCGCGTTTGGAATTATCCTCAACGGCCTGCCTATTTCCATCCTCTTCAACAAGTTCTCTGACTATTACTCCAAACTTAAATCCAACCAGTACACAGCCTGCCTGAAGAAACGTGGGAAGGTGAGATTTGCCAAGAGGACCGTTAATTCGCTCAGCAGCTGCTTTGGAAGTCAACGCTGATTCCGTTTTGAAGAAGGACTTTTGGGAAAACTGCATGAAATGGGTTTGAAAAACAACTGGCAATCCACTCCAGTGAGATGACAACATTTGTGTGGGAACACACTCTGCAGTCTCTCTAGGGCCACCTGGTGGCAGAAAGAAGTATTTGAAGTGGAAAGGTCAGAAGAGATTTCTTGAAAAAACAAGAAAATTTGGAAATTGTTTTTAATTAATTGTCAAGTATGAGAAGCATAAAATATTCACCATATTCTTACAGTATCACACTGCATTGAAAAACCCCTTAAACCCCTTAAACTTCTGGGCATGAAAGGTTTTTGAAAATAAAAGTCTGTGTTTAGTGTTTAGTCGATTGAAGTCAGTACTTTGTAGCACCAACTTTAACATCACAGGGGTTGGAATAAATTTGCAAAACACTGTAGATCTGCTTGTTTTCTTAAAATCAAAGTCTTGAATGAAAGAGTTTATGACTGATCTGTAAACCTACTGAATACATGGTATATATTTGACCTCATGCTTAGCAGTGTCAAGAAACTTCACTGCAACCTTATCATGCAATATTATCATGGAGATTAATATTTCTGTGACATGTGGCTTCAGTGAAGCTCTGGTGAGGATATAGAGGGAAATGTTTACAAGGGATACTGTAATAAAGCAAGGCCAAGATATGAAATGTAAGTAACAACTCTTTTCTACATTAGAGTGTTGTTTATGTTGTTGAAAATGGAGAATGTTTCTGGTTCTGTACAAGCACCAGGACATAAATGAGGAAACCATTTTTTTGTTGTTGTTTTTGCAAGAGCAGCTGATGTGCTTTCATTTTGTGCTCCTTCTCTGGATCTCAGATTGTTAAATGCTCGCCTGTAAAAAGTGGTGCCGCTTTTCAAAACGGTGCAATATCCAGAGATTTCGCCAATGATGCTGGTGTGATAAAAAACCTGAAATGTATGGAACAAAATCAGACTGCTGTCTTTTTGAATAAACTCTGCTCTTGCTTTAACTACAGAGTCTTTAATGACTGTAGAAGAAAATATATTTTTGGAGAGAACACATTTGTTCTGACCTCACTGGGATTTCTTTCAGTTATTGCGATGAGACAACACATGTTCCTACTGAGATCTTCAACTTTCTACAACCTAGAACATTCAGGGCGCTCTCTCTGGTATTAACTAAGACCTAAGTGCATGGATGTTGTTTTCCTTTAAATCTGAAAAAGGTTAATATAAATTAAAGTAATCTGTGAACCTTGTTCAAGAACTTTTTGAATAATACTGGAAGCATGAAACTGCTACATTCAAGATTAAACATTTTATATTACTGAACCCATGTGTTTTCTTTATTTATTTTGTTTGTATCTGTTTTATAATCTTTTACAGATCTCAGAAAAATGCTTTCTTTTCATTGTATGCTCCTAGTCATATACTGAAATAATTGTGTCATGACTCAGCATATAAAAACACAGATAAGTTAGCATAGATGAAAGTGAGGATACCAAGAAAAATATATATATTTCTAATTATTTTGAAAAGAAACATCGTGCTGCCAAAACATTAAATGAAAATATTTTTATGCTGAAAGAATTAATATTGCATGGAAACAGAAGAATCAACAACCTGAACATGCCATGCCCACATAAAACATGATGTTGGCAGTATCGAGCTGTGGGGATGCTTTTTTTTCTTAGTGGTGACAAAGAAGCTGGACAAATGTGTGGAGACATAACTCAGAAGATGTAGCTGTAATCACAGTGACAGGTGGCCATACAAACAATTAACCCAGAAGGGCTCTGACCTCATTTGTTTTGACAGAGTTTGGTTTAGGATGGTTTGTTGCTTTGTTCACAGATAACTCAAAATATATGAATTAAACAACTTTTTTGCTATTTGTGTAGAAATCCTTGTTAAAATAGACAGTTATGCCAAGGGAAATTGATAGTTTGAGGAGAGAGGATTGGGAGTTAAATGGCAGAGGGAATGAAATGTCTGCATTTAGAAATAAGAGGCAGGGAAGTTCATCTTTTCATGAGGGAACAATAAAAGAAACTTGTAAAATAGATGGCCACTTCATGAAATATTGTTAAGGCTTTTACTTTCATATAATTAATTTGTTTGTGACATACATATTTTATAGTCTAAATCCATGTTGTTCACCTGAGTGAACCTATAAAATAAAGAAAGAAAAAAATCCTTTGTATTTATTCCTAAAGATGATTGAAAATGTCTTATTGTTGCACAGTTCACACATGATATACAATAATGTTCTCTAGTTACTGTGAACATTTAATCATGTGCAGTCTTTTATTTGATGTCACTATAAATGTTGAATTTTCCATTCATTTTTTCTTAAGATCGTTTCCTGTAAGACAAAGGGAATTGTATTTGTTCTAATTTAATTGATTCTACTTAATTCTTTAGCAGATAAATGAAGCAACAGTCCCTTGCATTTCCATTTGTGTCCGGAAGATGGCAGCAGTTCAATTGTGACAGATTAAGCGGTAAGCAAAACTTTCCCCGAAGAAGACGACTCTCCTCTCGACGGTGGTAAAGTGACCTCTGTTGCTAACCGCTGGTGGACCATGGCTCCTCCTGTTGCAGTGTCGCCTTTAATAAAGGTTTGCGCTGTTAAATATGTTACCGAAACGCTTATTAAGTAATTTAGTGTAAAACAGCTGGAATAATTCTCCACACTTAGTTGACAACTCGTCCGAAGTCACCAACATGCTAACTATAATCAGGCTATATTAGCTCGGAAGAGGATGGGTAAATGGAAACATAGTACAAGCTTTCATTCAGTCCAGATTAGCAAAGAAATGCTTGTTGCAGTCCGTCTAAATAGCACCCTGATGAACGCTAGAGTGAATGTTTGTGTCAGAGTGTCATATTTACGTTGCTAAAGCTAACACTTTGGAGCTACCTGCAATGAAACGATAGTTAATTGTTGATAATTGAAAAACAAAGCACGTGCTCCGTTTTTCCACTTTTAAACTGTAAAGTTTTATCGTTTATATTTAATACATGTGATATCATGTATTAATCACGTTATTTAGCTCAATTTGAACATGTTTTACAATTCATTTAACGCTTGTCTCTCCCTAGTGTTCATAGTGTGTATGACAAGGAAGCTGTTTATATTTGGCTAGAAATTGTCACTAATGAATGATTTTGTTTCTGTTACAGACTGCCAGGTATTCAGCTTTAATTGCTGGCATTATCTACGGTAAACGGCGATATGGTAAGTTATTAAAGAAGTCATCATACAGCTACTTTTATAGAAGTAGCAATGCATGCTGCATATCACATATGAGAGAGTAGTTGCTAATAAACATGGTTTTGATAATATTTTAAGAGCAGACATGATCGTACAACTTTTGATGTTGGCATGGTTAGATTTGGTAAACTAGCATTCTCTGTGTATTTTAAATAGAGTGTAAATTGTAACAAAAGTCAAAAATTTTATAATTTAACATGTATAATAGTCACCTGATAGTTTGAATATGTAAAACAGCCTTTATATAGGATCAAATAATTTATTTAAATATTTAAATCCTGAGCTTTTCTCCTGTTGAATTCCCAGTGTGTCTACAACATGGGACTATGAAATTAACTGAAATAAATATAGTTTTAATATGTGGGGGTATGATCTTTTTAATTATATCCGCCTTGAATAATCTATATCTTGTATATGGATGGTTTTCAACTAATCCTCTCCAAACTGAGCAAGTTAGAAAGGAAATTTTGACTGGACTTAGTTTGTAACTCTGACTTCACCTTCCTCAGATTATCTGAAGCCTATTGCAGCTGAGGAGAGGAGGATTGAGGAGGAGGAGAAGAAAGCTCGAGAGGAGCAGGAGAAGATTGCCAAGCAGTTAGCAGAAGGTAACATCTTCACTCTTATTCATATACAAATCAAGCCCATAATCCAAATATTGTTGCATAATTCTTTACATTCTTACCCTCCGTCTCACAGCTAATGAAGACACCATCCTGAAGTAAAGCTCTGGACTGTCCTTCGGAGATGTCCTTGTCCTTGTGCACTTTCCAACCTCTTCCTCCTCTTCCTGGAGAAACGGTGGCAAAGTCAGGCCACGCTGGTTCACTGCTGTTTTCTGGAAGTGTTCACTGTCACAACGAAAACAACTCCCCTCCTCCAGTTTCCCAGAAACTCTAATTTAGTTACATGAGAAGAAATAACTTCAAATGCAGCTAGACTCAGAAATTTACATTGATATTTGAATTGAAGAAATTTCATAAATACAGAAGGACATAAAATATAAAATGTATATTTTTTTCCTCCCCCATAATTGTTCAGTTTATTGTTGGTGCAACAATGTTAAAGAGGAACCACTTAGATCAGGTACTTTTACTTAAACACCTTTTAGATCTCTGGCTCTTTGTACAGCATCATAAATAATTTTGTTCTTTAAATGTATTAAAAAAATAAATACATGCATTGCTTTTTGTTATTTTTTTCAGAGGAAGAGATTGTCATTAATGTATTAAAGCTGGTTGATTATTATGGTTTTTAATATTATGCACATTTCATGAAACCCCATAGGTTTTATTTTATCAACCAAGCTAGATGGTTGCTGATTAAGAAAAGCGTAAACAACTTTTCACAGGTAAAGGTGTATGAATGGAGAATTCTGCCTTGTACTTTTATCATTATTTCACACTAATATATTCAGATGTTTACCTGCTCATGTTAAAACGCTTATCCAGATTTGGCTGGTCAAGACTTCCCTGTTGTAAACATATGCAAATTAACAGTAGCTGTGTGTGTTTTTTTTATTTGTATGCTGTTTATATTTGAATTTTATAACTCCAAGATGATTGGTTAAAATCTGTTGATTTCTTTAAAATAACTTATCTTTATATTCTCTAAAGGTCTGAGTAAACTCTTTGAAACCTGACATTGAGAAACTATAATTATAAGTTTAGTCCTGAAAACCACCAATTTAAATGACTTAATACTTCACTATTTTAAGTGATCAGAATTTCTAATTTAGAAACTACAAGTCTATAATAAGGTCACTAAGTCCTCGGTTTTATCGTAGATGGTGCCAATCTTCATCTGCCATGGAGGTGTGAGGAGTTTATGTTTAAATACGTAATGTGTATTTTTACATCTTGTTGCACAACTTTGTCCTGCTCCCACACACCAGACCTGACCTCACACGCCCCCATAAACAGAGTTTAACCCGGCGTCACCTCTGGCTAAGCCGCCTCTGCAAGAGACTGTTGACAAATCTAGAGTTTTCAGATTACTTAACTGAGCCAAGCAGCTGCTGTGGTTTCAGATTTAGATGGATCTAAATTTAGTGCATCTACTCAAAGCACAGATGTTTTGACTGACAGTAAAAGTAATACCAAGATATTCTGCTCACAGTTTGTGGTTCTACACAAATCAGAAAACCCAAGATTTTTAAAAAGAAAATACTTTCATGTCTGTAGCTAAATTTACAGCATCATCTTTGAATTCACAGGTATTATCCTTATTAAATGCATTTTGGCCGTTCTGTGCAGCAGACATTCTGCCTAGGATTAGACCTGGTAGCATTTACAGACAAGATGACGGGAGACGGAAACACCTGAACCTCTACTGACATAACACATTACTTATAGCTGGTTTCCATGGTGGCCATCTTATTCTCACCCTTTATGGCTAAAAAAAAATACAAAAACATACATTTGCAAGCCTAATTTTAAGGTTGTTGATAGTAGCAACTTGTAAATACAAAACGTGAAAATAATTTCCTGAAAAATATATTTATTTTAAGGACATTACAAAATGTCCAACATTGCAAAAGCATCTTTAATTTCATTATATTACACATAAAATACCAAAACACCTTTGCAGCGTACGTGTGACTCGGTTCAGACAAGTTTAATCTTCCTTCCTTCCCCATAATCAACTGCAGCCCGGCAAAAAAAAAAAAAAAAAATTACACAAAGCCTGCATGCTCCTGAACGTGAAGGCTCATCAGCTTACAGGCAGGGATTTCTATAAGTGGATTAATGCTAGATTTAAAATCTACATTTAGGCTTAATCAGACAGCTGTCTGTGGCTCCGGTATAAAAGGCTCACTCACAGGCTTCTCGGCACAGCTAAAACACGGCAACACATCTCTGAACTGCAATCTTCCTGTGGATTTCCTCTGCACCTCAGGTAAGGAAATGATGCCTTCGGGGACCAATAAGAGGTTTATAGAAACTCCCATTGCTAGAGAAACTGATTTGTCCAACTTTTAAGCCATATGCGGAGATTGCAAAAGGCAACCAGGTTTCTTTCTTGGCTTGACTTAGAATGGACTTCCAGCTCTTTGGGTTGGTGATGCTTTTCCTGGCCTGTGTGGAGCAGAGCCTGGCCTCTTGTGTGGTGGACAGATTCACTGTTAAACAAGACTTTGATCCCCAAAGGGTGAGTACATAACTTCTATTTCCACTTCCAGAATAGCATTCTCCTTATAACGAACACTATCATCAGTATAGAGTGTGATCATTTTTTTGCATTTTACTAATTCAGCTGTGCACGCTGTGTAAGCCATACTAATCTGATGAAATCTCTGTTAATGTATCTGTTTATCTTCTTTCCTTGGCAGTATGCAGGTAAATGGTACGCCCTGCAGAAGAAGGACCCTGAGGGTTTGTTCCTGCAGGACAACATCTCTGCTGAGTACACAGTTGGGGACGACGGTGCCATGGTGGCCTCCTCCAGAGGCAGAGTCACTCTCTTTGGGTTGGTTTTTTCTTTTAAACTTACTAGACTGAAATCTGATCAATACACAACTCCCAGCATTTCAGCTGAAATGTTCTTACTCTATCCCATCTCCAGGTTCTGGGTTGTCTGTGCAGACATGGCTGCTCAGTACTCAGTACCTGACCCCAACACACCAGGCAAGATGTTCATGAACTACCAAGGGTTGGCCAGCTACCTGTCCAGCGGCGGTAAGCCTACAAGAGATGCATGCTTAATCCTCCTCTATCTCAGTGTAGTCAAGACAAACATCTCTCTCTGCTTCGCTAGGTGACAACTACTGGATCATTGACACAGACTACGACAACTATGCCATCACATATGCCTGCCGCACCCTGAAGGAGGACGGAAGCTGCGAGGACGGCTACGCGCTGGTCTTCTCCCGCAACCCCCGCGGCCTTCCCCCAGCCATCCAGAGAGTCGTCCGGCAGAAGCAGGAGGAAATCTGCATGGCCGGACAGTTCCAGCCCGTGCTGCAGTCGGGTACGCAACAAGCACACATTAATGCATTTGACTTGCAATATAAAGGCTATACAGAGCATTTAAACTTAAAAGGCATTTGTCTCTCTTCAACAGGGGCATGTTAAACAGCTTCCAGGCTGATGGCGGATGAGCGACTGCACTTTGTCAATCTGGACCGACTAAAATGCCCAGGATGAAGACGCAACTCTTCACAGGGGAATCGTGCAATACTACACTCTCATCTTAGTTGTCTAATGAATCCCGCAAAATCCAATGAATTAATAAGAATGTCTCAAAGAATGTTATTGTAACTCACTGACGGGTAACATCTGACGTGAATTGTTCTGTGTTGCTGACAATAAATTTTATTTAAAAAAAAAGTAGTTTGTCTTTTGTTTTTGTAAAAATGGTTATATGAACAAGTTCATATAAAATAGCAATAATTCAATAAGTGAGTTTTTTTACGAAGTCAGATGCGTTTGTAACGTCGTCTGAGTTGTGATTTCACTCAACAAGCTACAAATGGGGATCAGCAGACTAAATGTCTCTAAAATGTGCTACTGTTTACTCCCCGTCTGAAAACCTCTCTGGCAGAGAGTAGGGCCCGGGCCGTCCCCAGTAGTCCACAGCTCGAACTCGGTACAGACCCCCAACCTTCTGGTCCACTGCAACACAAACACGATAGATAGATAGACTGTACTACCAGCTCTGAGGCTGCAGTGAAGATCAGAATTTAAATCACATCCCCAAAAAGAACAGGAAAAAAAGGAGCGGGTAAAATATGTCTACCTGGTGAGTAGACATAAGAAGTAAAGATGGTGTCCTGAGGATTAACCCGACTGAATTCCTTCTGGTCCGTAGAAAATTCTACTTCAAACGTCTTGATGCATCTACGAAATAGGGTGTCAGAAGTGAAGGGTATCACCTAACCTTTGAAAGGACACTAAAGTGACTCATTTAATCCATTTTTCTTGAATAAAATAGTCAAACTCAAAGAAGAAAAAAAGAGATATTGCACTTACTTTGAACCAACACAGTGATCTGACCAGATAACGAGGACTTGGCCTTTGGTGATCCTGATGAAGCGTAAGCCATTGACCTGACAGACAAAACACAGCTTGTGGTAGAAAACAGAGAGCTAACTGAAACTTATTTAGCTGCAGCACCTTAAAATATTCATATTAATAACACATTTTGTCATGGTACAAACACAGACTCCGTGCTGATGGGCTCCATTTCTAATCAAGTCGCTACTGAAGGCAGGTGGTTGAACTAGATTTTGTTTAGATATGTTAGAATAAAGAGGTATGAATACAAATTTATGTAAAACTTTTCAAATTTGTTTTCGGAACAAAATGTTAGAAACCTTCTCGATCAAGGTCTTAATTAAGGACTACTTTGTTTTGATTTATCACACAAAATCCTGACCGATTAGATTGTTTTTAGTAAATGTAACACAATGTAAAAAAAAAAAAAGCTCAAAGTACATGACTCCAAGGCACTGTAAGCACATAAGAATGAAGAAGCGTGTGTAATTACTGCAGCCTGTTCGTAACAAAGACTTAAACTTTTTCCAACCTGGTCTGGTCCAACCTCAGGCTGGGCACAAACATGGACGAGGAGGATGGAGGGAAGAGACAGTTTGGCTTTTAGAGTCAGAGTGTCGCCAGGAAGAAGTTTCTGAGGTCCGTCAGTCCGGGGGTCCTAACAGTGACACATCATCAGAAGCTGCAGATTAAAAATTATGGCCATAATCGGCAGAATGTTTTTCCATCCAGAATTAAAACCTTGCTTAGATGGTTCTATTTAGAAATAATTACCTCCACACTCCTGAGGTGTCTGAACTGTTGCGCGGTGGGGAAGTCAGGGCTGCCCATGCTCTGCCACAGCTGGTGAGGGTTGGTAACGTTATTGTCCATGTAGTAGGTGACATACACCAGACCTGGATAACAAACAGATACTGAGCTGGACTGAAACATTTTATCCAAGCTGCAGGATTTTGTCAAAAGCTTACCTTTCTGCTCAGCTAGTCCTTTCAGCTCGACAGCAACATCATCGATGCGTAGGGAAGTCCTGTTGTCGTCGCTGTTGTAGACCAGGACCGCCGCCTGCCAGCTGTCGGACCCGCCATGGACCACAGGTCTGTGGGTGCTGGCGAGAACGCCCACGGTGCTGTTTTCTTTACGTCCAGAGTTTAAAACCTGAGCCAGAACTTGTGTTTCTCCTTATAGAGGAATGATGTGCAGGAGTGCAATATTAGCTGCATCCATGACATAAAAAAAAAAAATCACCATTCCTGAATCACACTGTTCTTCTGAGGCAAAATTTTAAAAGATTCAATGATTTTGGTGTTTCTGCAGGTGTCACCAACTCAAATTATTATTTTTTTAAGAGAATCAAATTTATGAAATGTCTGGGGTTTGTTTTGTAGCTCTTGGGAGCAGTTTTGAGCTTCGCACTCTGTACAGTCTTAACCCATATAGTGTCAAGCTTTTTTGAACAAAATGTACCCAGTATGGGTTGGCGACAGAAGCAAGTCAGTGGCAAACTGCCAGTAAAATGTACAACTACCCATGATGACACAAAAAAAGCTAGCTAGCAAGTACTAGCAGTTTGCTACCGGTAGCCTAACCGCCTCAAGACACTGGATGCAATGTGAGAAGATGTCTGTGTGTGACTCAAACTTTTGCCTATAGAAAAGTCCTGTAATAAAAAACCTCTACAGAATATACAGGATTAAATAGACCCATCACAACAAAATTTAGACCTGTGATTACCATGTTTAAGGCCAACTTACAACTTCTTTAATGGATTTAAAACATTTTAAGGTCTTAATTTTACATACACAAATCTAAGTCTTTTTAATGATGTACAGACACCCTGACTTTTGAGAACGTCACCTAGCAGAGCCAGCAGGCCCATGACGGTGAGGACGGGCTTCCGGATGAGCTGGACATGAGGCGGCCGGGTGTTGTTGACTTGGAAACGAGCGGTCAGCGTGCGCTGAGTGAACGGGTGCGGGTGGTAACTCAGGAAGGCGTTGTCGTTGCTCAGAAGGGTGTAGTTGATGGTGTTATTGGGATTAGCCAGAAGCAGATCCTGGTGCTGCTTTATTATCTTTAGAGAAGAAGAAGAAGAGATGACAAATGGAATATGAGTAAGTGATGTTTTATTAATTACTTTGACTGCACTTACATTGTTTTTTTTTTTGCCTTACTTTTACCACCATTGCAGCGTAGGTCACGTCAGCCCTCCAGTCCTGAGGTTTGGACCATCCCACCAGAGGGTCGGCCTCGTCGTTGTAGACAGGGACGCTGCAGAAGCTGGGGAAGCGCTCCTGGATCTCCCCTACTGTCTGGAGCTCCTGCTGGAGAATGGGCAAAGAGAAACCCCCTCCCTGGGAGACGGAAACAGAGAGTCAGTTCCTTCTATACCACAGCTTTATCTCAATTCATAAAAATACTATTGACAAATGTAATTATTCCACTGATTTAATTCAAAAAGTACTATTTTGCCATAATTACATTGATTTATTACACACTAACTGATCGATTTCAAATGTTTTATTCTTTTCATCTAAACTCTTATGCCTTTTCCAAATTCAGCTCCTTAGAAAATAAAAATATCTCATAGCACCGATAATAAAACATTTTAAAAAACATAAGTGCCATGTTTTGTTATGGCCTTAATAATAACATGAGGGTGCGAATAATAATGACGATTATAAGAAATATTGTATATTTGTCAAACACCACACAAGAAAAAAAAAAAGGTGTGGGCTGAACCTGGCATCCCTGAGAAAGAGAACACAGTTTTGTGCTCTTAAGGAGAATCATGTGTAGACTGTAAGCCACAAAACCAGCTGTTCAAAGATTGTTGTATGAAGCATATCAACAGAAAATTGAGTAAAAGAACAAAGTTTGACTGAAAAAGGTGCAGAAGTAACAGGGACACCTGCAGCCTTGGAAAGACAGTGAAGCAAAGTCCTTTCAAGAGTTTGAGGAAGAGTCAGATTGTTGACAATTTAGTTTTGTGCTAAGCTTTAAGTCATAATCATTAAAATAAACAGAAACAAACAGCGGAAATAAACCACTGCGTGTGCAACGAGTCATTTCATGAGTTTTACTTAAAATACTTCAATAAGGTTTTTTCTTTAAATATTGTTTTAGCACGAGTGGCCTTTATTTGATGGCAATCAGACAGGAAGGGAAGGAAAGACATGCGTCAGAGGAACCAAGGACGGGGTTCCCACTCTAGCAACTGCGCCACACGTCGCCCCTTTGATAAACATTTTGATCATATGCTAAACTGTGATCTAACAGCATGCATTAATAAAAGAGACTGTGTGACCCGCCTTCTTGTGCAGGGCGATGTAGTCGATCCTGACGCCCGTCTCTCCGGTGAAGTAATTGGTGCCGTTGTAGCAGTGCTGCAGCATGGCCCAGCAGTACGGGGAGCGGGGGGGAGAATGACAAGAGTCTCCGGGACCGCCGAACCTGAGGAGAGGGCTGGCAGCGCGCAGCCCCTCCGAACACGCGTCGTAGTAATTTAGAAAACCTAAAGGAATGTGCATGAAACAGAGATCTGGAGTGAGGCCTGATGTAACATCTTTATCATTAATGTCTACATTTCTCCTTTATAAGCAGTTAAATTCCAGTGCAACACAAATAGCATGGAGTTATGTACGTGTTCTGGGGTTTACCTTGAATGGACATGGTGACATTATCAAAGTCATGATTATTGGGTTCGTTCCACGTTTCAAAGTTCCACTGAGAAACTCTTCCCAGGCCGTATTTGTCTGAAATTTAAAATGAGCAACAATATTTTTTTAAATAGAAACAGAATTTATGATTTTACAAAAAAAACCATAATTTCCTATAAACCAGTTGAGATTAATGTTCCAGAGTCCCAGAAGAGTTTAGCAACATGTTTATTTTAACAATAATAGGAGATCACTCTAAAACAATCAGCTGGTATGTAAATGGCATCTAATTGTTGCTACGCTGACTTGGAGATCCTCAATATATCACTCTCAAACAGTGAAGCATTGTTACTTTTTTAAATTTTCCTATATGTTTCAACCTTTATTCTTCCATTTTAATATTTTATTGGACATTTGACTGGTAGCATTGAGGTAAAACAGCTTAACTAGTAAACAAAGACTCACCAATGTATCGCTTGGCTGTGAGATAAACCAGATTTCTCCATTCAACCACTTGGGCTTTATCCTCCAGGTCAGTGAAGTAGTTTGAGACGCTGCCCATCAATTCAAAACCTGAAATTTATCAAAACAGTTTATCAAAAGAACATCACAATGAAGATGATATTTATCAACAACAAAGGCAGAGTGTTTTTAGCACAGTACCTGGTTGGAGCCCATTATCTGACAGCAGTTCTATCAGCTCATCCAGTTTAGTGAAGTTATACTGAGGTTTTCCTCCAACATGTCTACAGAAATGAATTAAAAAAATAATCCCACTTGTTTTAATATGGCAGTAGGTATGCTTACAAATTACGGCGTATAATTAACATTTTTTACATCAGTATATTTTTGCTTGCTAGTTGACTTACTGTAAAGTGACCAGCTCCAGCATCCAATGGATCCTAACCTGCTGGATCCCTCCGTGTGGGACCGAGCCCACACAGGCCAAATTCAGCTGCTGGTCAGTGCTCAGGTCAAACTGGTCAGCCTGGGTGTGAGGAAGTGGAGGGCTGGAGAAAAAGAATATATATTTCTAAAATTAGCAGCTTCTATAAGTTTTAAAATTGTGACATGTATACAGTTCTGTGGTGAAGTCTTGAGTCATTTGTTCATATTCAGCAGACATAACATCACTTTAGAATATTACACAAAAGTCTGGCTTATTGGAAGCAAAATATAAATGTAGAATGCAGGTTGGAACTTAACAATAGCAGATAGGTCTCTTCTAAAGTGGTGGAAAAAAGTTAGTTTTAACAAATTGAATTGGTTTTAATCACATATTTTATAAGAATCTCTTGAGTTTAGATTAATGCTGTCATCCGTAATCCCTCTGGACTCAATTCCAAATAAAACCTTGAGATTGATATATATGCAATCTTAAAAGAGGTTTCTGAATCTCAATCGAAATGCATTCAGTGTGAAATAATTATCTTTATGTTTGAGCAGCACAGATGAATCAGCTTTAAGATGTTTACCTTCAAAAATTGCTTAAAGCAATAATTAACTTTATTACATTAAATGTTCAGAAACTGAATCAAGTTGTCACAAAGCTGAAGTTGTGCTTCAAATAGGCTGACAATGATTTAGAATAATTATGTCCAACTTTGATACGTAGTTTTTAATTACAGGCCAAAATCTGTCTTACATTTTGAATTTTTACAAAAAAAACCTGATTAAAGACTTCATAAATTATGTTTAGTTCAACCTGTTTTCAAGTTGAATCACTGCGTCACGTGATTATAGTTCACGTTCTTGCGCATGCGCATGACAGCGGTTAGCAGACTCAAAGATGGTGATTTTAGTTCAAGAGGAAAATTGAGTAAAATATCGCTTTGAAAGACAAAAGCGACCTACCAGAAGCCAGTGCTCCTCCAGAATGGTCTGAACTCTCTTTCTGCTCGTTTCGCGTCAACTGTGACGATATAAGCGCCAGAGGTTTCACAGAAGCACCAAAATAAAGCAAGAAAAGGCAAACTAGTCCACATAATGAACTCTCCACGGCGAGTTCGTTTATATGTCTCCCACAAAGTGACGAAACTATCGGTCTATCCTCTTCTCAACATGTCTTTTTTGGTACAAGCTCATAAACACGGAGCTGGTGAAGTTAAAATGCAGCAAACCAACCAGGATGCAGGTAATCGTGAGCTGGTCACGTGAACGCGGTGACGTATATAACGCGACGTAAATGTAGTCTTCAGTGAAGGTGAAAACGAGCTGTTTAAAGTCAAAAGGTGGCCTGGTGAGTTAACGCCAACACTAATGTTTTTGGCTTGAATGCACCCCTCCACAATTAAAAGCAAACAAAAAGAAAACGTCTTGTTTTTCCGTCTTTTCTGTCCAGGATCAGAGCGTAAAACTTACAAAATGAAAAGCAAGGAGTCATTAATAGGACATTTATTAAAAAAAAAAAAAAAAAAAAAAAAAAAGAGGGATAAACAAAAAGCCATGAGGGGAATATACAGATGTCATTTAAATTTAAACACAAAGAAACTGTTAAACACAAACAGTAAAACACAACCATTTA